>SJXQ01004264.1:228893-239029 GCA_006408695.1 Aepyceros melampus | reverse complement strand
CAGTCGTGTCCGATTCTTTGCAATCCCAGGGACTGTAGCCCACCAGGCTCCTCCATCCATGGAATTTTCTAGGAAAGAGTACTGGAGTGGGTTGCCATTTCCTTCTCCAGGGGATCTTCCTGACCCAGGCATTGAACCTGGGTCTCCCGCATCACGGGCAGACACTTTACTGTCTGAGCCACCAGGGAATCCCGAGGATATAAAATCAATATGCAAAAATCAATTTTAATTCTTTATACTAGGAACAAACAATTTGAAAATGAAATTAAGAAAAGAAGTCTATGACAGAATCAAAAAGAATGAAAACTTAAGAGTATATTTTACAAAGAAGCATAAAAACACTAAAAAACACTGCTAAGAGAAATTATAGATGATCTAAATAAAGAACAAAGAAGAACTTAAACTACCTAATTTCAAAATTTACTATAAAGCTACAGCAATCAAAACACCATGGTACTGGTATGAAAAACAGATATAAAGATCAATGGAACAAAATATAAAATCTATTAATAAGTCTTCAGTTAGTTGATGTTTTAGAAAGTCCAAGGCAATTCAAATAGGGAAAAGACAGTTTTTTTTTTTAGCAAACGGTGGTGGGAAAATTAGATGTCCACATGTCAAAAAATCAACTTAGATCCTTACTATATACCATACACAAAAATCAACTGAAAATGAATCATACCTAAATGTTAGAGCTAAAGCTATAAAACTTCTGCAACAAAAAAGGAAATAATCTTTGTAACCTTGAGTTTGGCAAAGATTTTTTAGATATGATGCCAAAACCACAACCCATAAAAGAAAAATTATAAATCATCAAATTTTGAACTCATAAAAACTGCTCTTCAAAAGATACCATTTAGAAGGAAGAGATAAACTGCAGCTGAGGATAAAATATTTGTAAATCACACATCTGATAAGAGATTTGTTGCCAGAATATATAAAGAACTCCTTGAGTAATAAGACAAACATCAGATTCAAAATTAGGCAAAAGGTCCCATCACTTCATGGAAAATGGATGGGGAAACAGTGGAAACAGTGACAGATTTTAATTTTTTGGGCTCCAAAATAACTGTAGATAATGACTGCAGCTATGAAATTAAAAGACGCTTGCTTCTTGGAAGAAAAGTTATGACCAACCTAGACAGCATATTAAAAAGCAGAGGTCAACAATTTGCCAACAAACGTCAACCCTTTGCCAACAAAGGTCCACCTAGTCAAAGCTATGGTTTTTCCAGTGGTCATGTATGGATGTGAGAGTTGGATTATAAAGAAAGCTGAGCACTGAAGAATTGATGCTTTTGAACTGTGGTGTTGGAGAAGACTCTTGAGAGTCCCCTGGACTGCAAGGAGATCCAACCAGTCCATCCTAAAGGAGATCAGTCCTAAATATTCATTGGAAGGACTGATGCTAAAGCTGAAACTCCAATACTTTGGCCACCTGATGTGAAGAACTGACTCCCTGGAAGAGACCCTGATGCTGGGAAAGATTGAAGGCGGGAAGAGAAGGGGACAACAGAGGATGAGAAGGTTGGATGGCATCACCGACTCAATGGACATGAGTTTGAGTAAACTCCAGGAGTTGGTGGTGGACAGGGGAGGCCTGGTGTGCTGCAGTCCATGGGGTCACAAAGAGTTGGACACAACTGAGTGACTGAACTGAACTGAAAAGAAAAAGAGGCACTTCACCAAAGAAAACAAAACATATGGCTAATAAACATAAGAAAACACATTTAACATCAAGTAGTACTCTTGCCTGGAAAATCCCATGGGCGGAGGAGCCTGGTAGGCTCAGTCCATGGGGTCGCAAAAAGTCGGATACGACTGAGTGACTTCCCTTTCACTTTTCACTTTCATGCATTGGAGAAGGAAATGGCAACCCACTCCAGTGTTCTTGCCTGGAGAATCCCAGGGACGGGTGAGCCTGGTGGGCTGCCGTATACAGGCTCGTACAGAGTCGGACACAGTTGAAGTGACTTAGCAGCAGCAGCAGTAGCAGTAACAAATTAAACTACACTGAGATAATACCACATACCTATTTTATTGTTGTTATTTAGTTGCTAAGTCATATCAACTCTTTGTGACCCCCATGGACTATAGCCCACCAAGCTCCTCTGTCCATGGGATTTCCCAGGCAAGAAAACAAGGGTGGGTTGCCATTTCCTTCTTCAGGGATCTTCCCAACCCAGGGATCAAACCTGCATCTCCTGCTTGGCAAGTGGATACTTTACCATTAAGCCACCTAGGAAGCGCACACATCTACCAGGATGGCTATAATCAAAAAGACTGACTATACCAAGTGTTTGTGAGGATGTGAAGAAACCTAAACTACTTTGCTGCTGTGAATATAAAGTAGTAAAGCTACTCTGAAAAACAGTTTTCCGGTGGTCCACTGAAGAAGGGAATGGCAAGCCACTTCAGTATTCTTGCCTTGAGAACCCCATGAACAGTATGAAAAGGCAAAATGATAGGATACCAAAAGAGAAACTCCCCAGGTCATTAGGTGCTCAATATGCTACTGGAGATCAGTGGAGAAATAACTCCAGACAGAATGAAGGGATAGAGCCAAAGCAAAAACAATCCCCAGTTATGGATGTGACTGGTGATAGAAGCAAGATCCGATGCTGTAAAGAGCAGTATTGCATAGGTACATGGAATGTCAGGTCCATGAATCAAGGCAAATTGGAAGTGGTCAAACAAGAGATGGCAAGGGTGAACATCGACATTCTAGGAATCAGCGAACTAAAATGGACTGGAATGGGTGAATTTAACTCAGATGACTATTATATCTACTACTGTGGGCAGGAATCCCTCAGAAGAAATGGAGTTCTTTCCTTTAAGCTCCCTTAATACCTTGCACATCCCAGGTGGTGCCTTCAATGCAGGGGACGGAAGACATGGGTTTGATTCCTGGGTCAGGAAGATCCCCTGGAGAAGGAAATGGCAACCCACTCCAGTATTCTTGCCTGGAGAATCCCATGGACAGAGGAGCCTAATGGAGTTGCAAAGAGTTAGACATGTCTGAAGAGACTCAGCACGAGATTATAATTGTGATAAGAAAAATCAGACCTGGAATCCAGCTATGAAAATTTTGTCAAAATGTTAGGAAGCTGAGTGAGAGCAGAGAATAGTAACTCTGTAGAAGTGATCTGAACTTGAAGGAAGGACCAGCAAGCATTAGTATCACCAGTTTGGGGCTTTCCATTCACTATCTTCCCTACTTCCTTAAACCTTATAAATTCAGTGATTTTTTTTTTTTGACAAGGCCAAACAAATGATGATGTCTGATGAAGACTTCTTTACTACTTCTAAGTTCAAGAAAGCAATCTGGGAGAGTGCTTTGCATAACTGAATGTGTACCTTGTCATGTTTTATAAGAATAATGAGATAAGATTTTTACATTGGGACCATCTCCATTAATCTGGGTGGAGCTATCACCACACCTATCTAATCAATACATGAAAATATTAAAAGAATAATCAAAAAGGAATGATTAGGTTCTCATCTTCACAGAGCTTCACTGTCTGTGTATATAGAGATTTAAGTATCTTAAAAATCACTTTAATATTCATTATCACATTCAATTTTGACTGCAATATTATCATTTTCCAGGTCAGAAAACTAAGGTACTGAGATGTTAAACAAAGTCAAGGGTCAAAGGGGAAGCTTGGTACACGTGTAACTGTTTCTGAAGGGCTCTTGTGTGGAATACATATTCTCAGAGACAAAAGAAGGAGCTACCTGAGATATATTTGGGAGGGTGGGGGTAGAAACTGGATGATTGCCTCCATGAAGTAATTTATGAGTTTCATATATTAGAAAAATGTAAACAGAGTTAGGATTACTACTCAGAGAGTTATTAGAATGGAGACTCCATGAATTAGATAAAAGGAAGGCACCATGAAGATGCCTCATTTCAAATCATTTCAAAGCTATGGATTCTATAATTTGCTTGAGCACACAGCTAAGAGACTGGTGATGACACTGACCATCATTGTATGTAATCTAGAACCTGATCCTCAGATTTAGAGCCAACCTGAACCTTATCTATCTTGTCCACCTACCTCACAGCTCCTGTTACTACAGGAGACACAGTCACTAAGATACAGCAGGTTTTGTTTATCAATTTGAGGACTTAGCTTGGTTCCTCTATTCATTCCCCATGCCTCCATCATTTTAAAGAGCATATACTGTTTGAAGTAAACAATTAGAGGAAGAATGGAAACATTCTGATCTGCAGATCTCAAATAGTCATAAAATGAGCTCTTTAAATTTGAAGTGAAAGGTCTTCTCCTGCATTCGTGCTCCCTGCTGCCTCTTTCGTCTTTAATTCATTAAGTGCAATTCACTTAGTGCTGAACACCACTTGCAACTGATGAGCTGACAGAGCTTAGCCCACTTAGATTTAAACTTTTTTTTTTTGCTTTGCCAGGTCCCTGTGGTATGCAGGCAACCTGCAGCCCTGCTCAAGGTGGAGAAAAATTAACCTAAGCAACTTAGTACATGTTTTTCAATTATAAGAAGCAACTTTAGAGATGAGGAATTTAAGGCTCAGGAATTTGAAAACTATTCAGGTCATGTTATGACTTTCTTTGCTAGGTTCCAGTCCCAAACTTTTCCAGTTAGCCTTTCTTTCCTCTCCCAGGCTTCACTATGAGTGAACACGCAATACAGGGATTATGAGAGTATGATAGAGGAAACCTTGTAAAGTATTCAATAACTGGTAACATCCCACACATATCCAGAGCATTTTGTTTGATCTAAGTCTCACGTACTGTCTCATTTATCATCTTTCTAAACTGCAAAGTAAGCAAGGCATGTATTCAACACTCCCACCAACAGATAAAAAAGAATTGTCTAAGGACATATAACTATTTATCTATCCTGGTGGTTCAGATGGCAAAGAATCTGCTTTCATTGAAGGAGACCCGGGTTTGATCCCTGGGTTGGGAATATCCCTGAGGAAGAGAATGGCTGCCCATTCCAGTATTCTTGCCTGGAGAATTCCATGGACAGAGGAGCCTGGTGGGCTACTGTCCATGGGATCACAGAGAATTGGACATGATTGACTGAGTGACTAACACATTTATACAACAATTTAGTATTAGATCTTGGACTAGAATCCTCAACTCTTGCTCCTAAAAACACTGCATTCTAAAAGTAGTTTGAAACAGTAAAAAATCATGGGCTTGGGAGTTAGATAGAATTTTGATTAAAATCCCAATCTGAATTCAAAGCCAAAGCTTTGAGACCTTGGACAAGTTACCTCTCTGAACCTTAGTTTTAGCCTTTGTAAAATCTGTAGTGTAAAGTAGCTGTGATGAGTTGAGATATTGTGTATAAAACTCTTGGCATTCAGCAGACAGCAGTGATAGATGCCCCTGACAGCATGTTTTCTGCAGACATTGAAAGGTTACCTTTCAAACATCCCTGTCACCAGCTCCAGTGTCCTCACCATCTTGGAGGCAGGTAATTTTTGGTGTCAAGCAAGTGGCTTAAACTAAGTCACTTAGCATAAAATCCTGTCAGTTTTTCTCCTTTGTAGCAGTCATAGCAATTTTAATACTTGTAATTAATTATTACATGCTTGTTTTTCCTACTGGACTATGGGTTAATCAAGATAGGAGTCATGCAGTTTCACTCTATCCCTAGGTCCTAGCATACTTCTTTACACATAGAGGCATTCAGTAATTCTTTGTTGAATTTATAATGTCTGCCATTAGATAGGAGAAGGCAATGGCAACCCACTCCAGTACTCTTGCCTGGGAAATCCCATGGATGGAGGAGCTTGGTAGGCTGCAGTCCATGGGGTCGCAAAGAGTTGGACATGACTGAGCGACTTCACTTTCACTTTTCACTTTCATGCATTGGAGAAGGAAATGGCAATTCACTCCAGTGTTCTTGCCTGGAGAATCCCAGGGAGAGGGGAGCCTGGTGGGCTGCTGTCTGTGGGGTTGCACAGAGTCGGACATGACTGCAGCGACTTAGCAGCAGCAGCCATTAGATAGTAGCTAATTGGTCTTACTGTTTCCCATTCCTGATATAATTTCTATTATTTCTCCTTGCCATTAGATAGGAGAAGGCAATGGCAACCCACTCCAGTACTCTTGCCTGGGAAATCCCATGGATGGAGGAGCTTGGTAGGCTGCAGTCCATGGGGTCGCAAAGAGTTGGACATGACTGAGCGACTTCACTTTCACTTTTCACTTTCATGCATTGGAGAAGGAAATGGCAATTCACTCCAGTGTTCTTGCCTGGAGAATCCCAGGGAGAGGGGAGCCTGGTGGGCTGCTGTCTGTGGGGTTGCACAGAGTCGGACATGACTGCAGCGACTTAGCAGCAGCAGCCATTAGATAGTAGCTAATTGGTCTTACTGTTTCCCATTCCTGATATAATTTCTATTATTTCTCCCTGAAGTGACTGAGCAAGCTAGCTCTGCTGAAATACATATCATGTTTTTGCTTTACAGATAACCTGAGTTAACTAGATAGAAATATAGACAAAGAAAGACTTGTGGCAGTAAGACTAATGCTCAGGGGGAAGATGCCCCAGCCCTGGACTTATGCACTTCTGCATAAGTGCACTTACTGCACTTCTCACAGAGCAGTGAGAAGCCTTAAAGACCCTTGAGAATATAGCCCATCAGGCTCCTCTGTCCATGGCATTCTCCAGGCAAGAACAGTGGAGTGGGTTGCTATGCTCTCCTCCAGGGCATCTTCCCAGCCCAGAGACTGAACCCACATTTCCCACATTGTAGGTGGATTCTTTACCATCTGAGCTACCAGGGAAGTCCTGAGAATGTACTACACTTGGGCAAATGGGTCATTTAGTTTGCAGCTACTGTCTTCTTAGAAGAGTTTCAGATGTGTCTAGGCCCTTAGGTCAAAAAAATTATCCATCAGATTTGGAAAGAAAATGAATACAAAATAATCCAGGCAAGAATTATTTAACAACATAATATTTTCAACCACCCTTAAGTGAAGACAGAATTATTACCTTTCCTATTTTGTGCCCCAAACATAGGCAGGTCACAAGCTTCAGCAGTGGAACAGATTCCAGAGGATGGAAAAAGGCCAAATAGGAAGTAGTGGGAATCTCTAGCATCTCAAGTAGCAGCAGCAACCTTAGTTCTGTGGTCTGACTGCTAGAGTGTTCCATTTTCACTGGCTGACATTCCCCAATGCCCTGACACTGATTGGGACAGATACCAGGTATGAGGTGATAGAACTTGGGGCTCTGCCAGCTCAGAGTTCTGTAAACTCAGCAAGTTCATATCCTTGAAGTTCATGTGGCCACTAATATCTACCACAGAGGGCTTTTACATAATAAATCTTGGTTGAGTATCTGTAATATTCTAGGTGCTGTGTTGGGAACTGGAAAGCAGTCCCCATGGAGCACAGGCATTCTAGAATTATTGAAGTAATGTTATGCAAACTACTTGTCTCAGAGCCCGGTTCATAAAAACTGTTTATAGTTATTATTTTAGCAGCCTGAAATATAAGGATATGATGGTTAAGAGTTCAGGCTGAAGAGTCACACCAGGGTTCCAGTTCTATCAGAATATGAGCTTCAGAAATTAGTCAGGAGAACTTGGGCAAGATTTTTTAATGTTACATACCTCAATTTTCTGGCCTATAAAGTAACTAATAATGATCTTAACTGTTTTATAAGCTTGGAAAGATCATATAAGAGTAATATGAAACTCCTTGTAAGTCTTCTCCCTCTAAGAGGTAATGACTCAGTACTGACACAAGTCTAGTTGGACCAAAAAGAAAAGGCCTTTCAAGGAAAGTATCTCTTGAACTGCTTGAAATTTGTCTGGAGTAAAAAGAAAGGTAAATGGAAGAACTATTGTTAGAGGGGCCAACAACTCTGATGGCACTCTAAGTACAGATATTATGGCAGTGAACTACTTCATAAATGACAAATAGACAGCTCCGTTCTTCACATCCATCACAGGTGAGAAAATGCTGTCACCGGATTTATGACCTTTGTTCATAATAAACTCAAAATGCCTCTTTGCAAAGCCCTTCTGTCTTGAGCTCGAGATTTCAGTAAGGTCACATCTACTTCTCCGTCTTTTTTCATTGAATTATATTTCCAATAAGACTTAGCTCTTTCCACCTACTTGTGTGCCTGTGTTCTTGGTGACCTCTGTATTGAGGATTGGTAATGTCTGTACTGACATTGGCAAATAGAGTTCCCAGAGGATAACTGGGGATGCAAAAGGACCAGCAGTAACATGATTCTGCAGAAAGGTGGGCTCTGCCTGACCTTAAAAAATCTGAAACTATATTGAGTATATAATTTACACATAATAAAATTCATCAATTTAGTATGTAGAGTTAATGAGTTTTGACAAATGTGTGTATGTGTGTGTGTGTGTGTGCGCGTGTGTGTATAAACCACATTTGAGATGTAAAATATTTCCATTACTTCAAAATTCTATCACATTACTTTGCAATCAGTTTCCCCATCCTTGACCCCAGGTAATCATGAATCTACTTTCTAGTTGTATAGATTTGCCCTTTCTGGACATTCCATATAAATGTAATCATACAGTATGTGGTCTTTTGTGATTGACTTCTTTCACTTGGCTTGTTTTTGAGGTATATCTATGTTGTGGCATATATCAGGACCTCATTCCTTTTTATTGCCAAAAATATTTTGTGGTATGGATGTAACACATCTTGTTTGGCCTTACTGATGGATATTTAGGTTGTTTCCAGTTTGGGGTCATTACAAGTAAAGCTGCTATGACCATTTTGTATAAGTCTGGGTGCATACATGCATTTTCATTTATCATGGGTTAAATACTGAGGTGTAGCTCATGTGGTAAGAATGTTTGACTTCATAAGATACTGAACAAAGTGACTATACTATTTTGTATTCTTATCAACAGTATACGAGTATTCCAGTCATATACCCTTGCCAACATTTGGCATTGTCAGTCTTTTACGTTATATTTGTATGGTGTTTTAGAGAAGTTCCTAAAGAACATTGAGCCATTAGACCTTTCTGCTATTGGCTGGTCACTTCATCCTACCTTTATGTCCTTTGAGAAATATGGTAAGAAGTGGGAGGAGAAGCTTTATTTATTACCTAGGGGTAGGAAATCAGTGGGACTTCCCTGTTGGCTCAGATGGTAGAGAATCTGCCTACAATGAGAACTGGGTTCAATCCTTAGGTCAGGAAGATGCCCTAGAGAAGGGAATGGCTACCCTCTCCAGTATTCTTGCCTGAGAATTCCATGGACAGAGATGCTTAGAGGGCTACAGTCCATGGAATCACAAAGAATCGAACACAACTGAGTGACTAACATACACAAATTGTGTGGGAATCAGTATAGATGCCTGTACCTATCTAGAGAGCCTTCATGGGAGGCAGTCTATAAAGAACAAACAGTAGTCGTATGGAAGATGCAAGGAGGAAAATTTGGGATTCCTATAGCATAGAACTTACTAGATTTTAGAACTGCCTTATAATAGAGTGAACTTTAATAATTAAGGCCCTTCCTATCACTAAGTGTTTTCAAGTAGCAATTGGATGAACATTTCATGGGGATGTTCTTAAGCAGATTCATATACCAGGAAAAGGTTAGATGAATATCCTCAGATATTTCTATGACACTGTGAAGCAGATAATCTTGAAATTCTGTGCCTTATGATTCTTTGTTCCTGTTCTCTGCCCTTTCACCTGACTTCTGGCAACCCACAATCCTTAATTCCATAGTAGCAGAAATGGCTGGAAATCAATCTTCACTAGAGTAAGCTAGAGATTTCCTTTTTCCAGAGTGTCTGAGTTGTAGTATGATCCCATATAAGAATCTCTAATGGTAGAATTTCAGACAAAGCAACAGGTAATGAGTAAGATGTTTCGGGTAGAATTTCATGCGTGATGTCACTCACATTAAACATAGTACCTAGATGATCATCTGGCTAATAATGTAGCCCTTGAGGGAAGTCAAAGGGAAAGAAAGCAAAGCTTCCAAATTTGATTTTCGAATGAGGGCTACTTCTCCTCAGCTTGGTTTTCACATCCACATAGGCCTGACTATGTAGATGGTGAGTGCAGCCATGAAATTAAAAGACGCTTGCTCCTTGGAAGAAAAGTTATGACCAACCTAGATAGTATATTCA
>SJXQ01004264.1:204761-228856 GCA_006408695.1 Aepyceros melampus | reverse complement strand
GAAGATCATGGCATCTGGCCCCATCACTTCATGGGAAATAGATGGGGAAACAGTAGAAACAGTGTCAGACTTTGTTTTTTTGGGCTCCAAAATCACTGCAGATGGTGACTGCAGCCATGAAATTAAAAGGCGCTTACTCCTTGGAAGAAAAGTTATGACCAACCTAGATAGTATATTCAAAAGCAGAGACATTACTTTGCCGACTAAGGTCCGTCTAGTCAAGGCTATGGTTTTTCCTGTGGTCATGTATGGATGTGAGAGTTGGACTGTGAAGAAGGCTGAGCGCAGAAGAATTGATGCTTTTGAACTGTGGTGTTGGAGAAGACTCTTGAGAGTCCCTTGGACTGCAAGGAGATCCAACCAGTCCATTCTGAAGGAGATCAACCCTGGGATTTCTTTGGAAGGAATGATACTAAAATTGAAGCTCCAGTACTTTGGGCACCTTTGCGAAGAGTTGACTCATTGGAAAAGACCCTGATGCTGGGAGGGATTGGGGGCAGGAGGAGAAAGGGACGACCGAGGATGAGATGGCTGGATGGCATCACAGACTCAATGGATGTGAGTCTGAGTGAACTCCGGGAGTTGGTGATGGACAGGGAGGCCTGGCGTACTGCGATTCATGGGGTCGCAAAGAGTCGGACACGACTGCGCGACTGAACTGAACTGAACTGTACACTCGTGGCTGATTCATGTCGATGTGTAGCAAAACGAATACAGTATTGTAAAGCAAAACAAACTAAAAAAATAAAAATTAATTTAAAAAAGTCATTGTGTTTGTGATTATTGCTAATCTAATTAAGTTTTGTATTTTTTGATGCATTTTATGTGCTTAACTTTAATTTTCTTCCTCTTCCTCCATGCATGTAATCTTCTTACTTGCTGTTTTACTTAACAAATACAGTATAGTGTTTACTACTTGCGAAACCTGGTTTAAACATTTATCAATAATTAGTTTAATTTAAATAATTGAATTCAATGATTTAATTTAAATGTCACATGTCCCTTTGAGGCAGGTAATTATTATTAGACCCATTCTACAATCAAGAACACGGAGTCATAGAAACTTCTCCATTCGTCCCTGTTTTTCTCTCCATTCTGCGGTGCGAGGGGGGCAACTATCGAGCTTGTCTGTAATGTTGTTGACTCAGTCTTCAGCATTATCAGTTTTGCTATTTTCTGTCTTCAGTGAGGATTTAAATTCTGCAACTCTTTTTTGTGCATTTATTTTCTTTGCAGTCCTCATTATCAACATTTCAGCCTGTTTCTTCCTCATAGTATTTTGTTCCTTTCATGGAAACAAGGCTTTTTGCATCCTTCAGAGTATTTCAAGGAGTTTCTCAATGTTTTATCTCCTATCACTTGTTGTGCAATCTCTTTAATCTGTTCCATGTTGGATTTTTCCATGTTTCCAATCTTAAAATTAGCATCCAGGTGTGGCATGCACCTGCAGGAGTGCTTTGTGTAGTTAGGTCCCCTCATCACTGTGGTTTTAGTAAAGCCCATTCCCAAGTGCATAGTAGGCGGGCAGAAGACTGTACATGAGGATTCAGAGCTCCAGTGTACAGCGGATGCTCATCCAGTACAGCCAAACTGCGAAAATGCCCTTCTTCAATTTCCCGGCTCACTGACCCTGCTGCTGCTGCTGCTGCTAAGTCGCGTCAGTCGTGTCCGACTCTGTGCGACCCCATAGACGGCAGCCCACAAGGCTCCCCCGTCCCTGGGATTCTCCAGGCAAGAACACTGGAGTGGGTTGCCATTTCCTTCTCCAATGCATGAAAGTGAAAAGTGAAAGTGAAGTCGCTCAGTCATGTCTGACTCCCAGCGACCCCATGGACTGCAGCCCACCAGGCTCCTCCGTCCATGGGATTTTCCAGGCAAGAGGACTGGAGTGGGTGACCCTAGAGAAGTGGAATGAAAGTCGCTCAGTCCTGTCTGACTCGTTGCAACCCCACGGACTGTACATTCCATGGAATTCTCCCAGCCAGAATACTGGAGGGGGTAGCCATTCCCAAAGTACCCCAGCATGCAATGCTACTGTGGTTCTTCCTACCTGCAGAACTTAATTCACTGAGACTACATTTTCAGTGTAATAATATCCACATCCTCATCCATATTCCTTCCTTCACTATAGTTTTATTCTCTCAGGGGACATGGAAAAAAGAATTATTGGGTGGGTGGGAAAGGGATTCCAAAGAGTAGTAAAATGGGAGAAGATATGGTGCTGGCATTTGACTGGCTCCAGTTCTAGTTGTTCACAGCAGCCTCTACTCTGATGGCTAATGGCTGTGTGGTCAAGATCATTGAATATTTTGAATAACATCTCAGAGTAGAGACACATTCTATAGGAGATCAATCCCGTCCTGTTTCTTTGGCAAATCATATGTTGCCCCTGCCCCAATAACAGTTCTCACTTTAGTTTTATAGGTCTTGGTGACAATTCCCATAGCTTCTGGTAGTGGATGGGTCATCATCTGGATTATTGGTGTGGTCATTCATTCCCCAAATACTAATAAGGAACTACTACGTGCTAAACATTTGTTAGGCCTGCTGCTGCTGCTAAGTTGCTTCAGTAATGTCCGACTCTATGCGACCCCATAGATGGCAGCCCACCAGGCTCCTCTGTCCCTAGGATTCTCCAGGCAAGAACGCTGGAGTGGGTTGCCATTTCTTTCTCCAATGCATGAAAGTGAAAAGTGAAAGTGAAGTCACTCAGTCATGTCTGACTCTTTGAGTCCCCATGGACTGCAGCCTACCAGGCTCCTCCATCCATGGGAGTTTCCAGGCAAGAGTACTAGAGTAGGTTGCCATTGCCTTCTCTTTGTTAGGCATAGGGGCTAAAATTTTAAGTCATAAATGCATGACTCTGCTTCCACAAACTTTCATCTTTTCCTATGTATTCATAGTTGGAATCTGGAAAGCTCTCTAGAATTCCTATCCAGAAATCATTTTAAACTGGAAAATGATAATGTACTTTTAACAAGAATCATGAACAAAGCAATGTGGAAAACAGAAAAAGGTCATTGGGCTGGAAATCAGACAACTTAAGTTCTTATCCTTGCTTTGCCAGTGTTATCTGAGGACCTTGGATGAATCACTTAACCCCTCAAGATTTCAGTTTTTTAAGTGTAAAATAAATGAGTTGGACCAAATTCTCTCCAAGATTCCTTCCAGCCAAAAATTTCTATGTCCTCAAGATAAATGTTCTTCTCATTAATGTGGGTGTCTCAGAAGTCATTTATTATCAGTGGATCTCAAACCGTATGTTTATCAATACAGTAGTCTGATTCTCCTGACCCTCTTTATACCATTCCTAATAAGAAATGTACCAACCATATGTGAAACACATGGGCTCTGCCCAAAGGCCATACAAGATACATAAATTTCACAAGTGAAAGATGCAAAACACATGTTGACACATCTCAAATCCACATGTACATTTTGGTTATGGTTTAATGGTACTTAATTTTGAGGGTTACTCAGAAATCTGTTTAAAGAACTCCTATAAAAATGATTTTAGATAGAGCCCAAGAGATCCTCATGTAAAAACAAGTTAAGTCGTTCTAAATTTCTGTGAGTTACCCAGAAATACAGAAGTCTTCTAAAACTGATCATAGAGCTAGGCATCTCACACCTTGTAACATCTTGATAAAGTCACAATAAAACAGAAGGCTAAGCGAATATCAAACTAGTAGTAGTCTCATGTCAGGGGATTGCAGTCCAGCCTAGAAGATCACAGTGTAAAGACACAGCTGGCCCATCTGCTTTGGCCATCACCTCCAATGTGGGGCCCTCTTCCAGAGTTCTGCATGTGCTGACCACACAAGTGTAAGTTCATGCCCTTCTCGTTGCCTGCTGAATTTCTATTCATTCCTCAGGACCACACTCAAAAGTCACCTCCTCTGTGAAGCCTTTCCTAATCTTACCAAACAAAAGGGTTGCGCCCTTACTCTTTTTCTCTCACTCCCACTCTACATCTATTATTGTACTTGTCATGCTAAATAGAATTTACTTGCTTTTCATATTGAATAATTAGTGAGTAATAAATGTGCTTTTGTGATCTTTGGAATTCTAGGGTCTAACAGTATGCCTGGCATGTTTGTTAATGAATCTGTGAATGAATTAATGATGTTGACACTGAAAGTCTAAGACTCAGTGGGATCTTTAATCTTGGAGGTTTAATAGCAGTAGTCAAAGTCAATATCCTGTTTCAGAACAGAGAATTTGTGAATTTTCCATTATGGACAAACTCAAACTCAAACTCAAAAAAAGAACACACAAGGTCAAGAAAACGTAGTTAGCACCTGCTACCATGTCCCACATCATCCTTTATCCAAGAGAGTCTGCAAGGAAAGGAAAACATGTTCTAGTGTGGGAAGGGTGTCCTCAAAATGCTTGCTCAATGGTAAAGTTGAGAAGAAAATACAGGCACATGATACAGAGGATATGGGATACACAAGAAGAGAGAGACCAAGATGTGACTCATCTGGGCCTGCCAGCAGCAAAACCAAGGAAGCAGTGAAGCTCCTATAGCTGTGATGTACCCGTCTATCCTCTAAACCTGCACTGTTCCCTACAGTGGCCACTGGCCACGGGAGACTAGTGAGCACCTGAAATGTGGCCAAAATGTACTATAAATGCAAATACACACCAAATTTTGAAGACTGAATTAATGAGAAGAGAAGCAATGTTACAATATCTCATTTGAATATGTTTATATCAACTACATGCTAAAATATTAAAATAATACTTTGGATATAGTGGGTAAAATCAAATACACTATTTAAATGAAATTCATTTGTTTCTTTCTGCAGTGTGGCTACTAGAAATTTTTAAATGACATAGCTCACATTACTTTTCTACTGGATAGTGACTTTCTTGGGGTTTTTTTTTTTACATTTTTTTCATTGGAGAAAAATTGCTTTACAATGTTGTGCTGGTTTCTGCCATACAATAATGCATATCAGCCACAATCATACATATATCACCTTCTTTGTGAGCCTTCTTTCCTCCCCCACATCCCACCCCTGTAAGTCATCGTAGAATGTCGGGCTTGGCTACTTGCGTCATATAGCAGCTTCCCACCAGCCATCAGTTTTACATATGGTAGTGGGAGCATACATGTCAACGTTGCTTTCTTCATTCATCCTACTCTTTCCTTCCCTTACTTGTACAGTGTCTTTCTAAACCATTGCTTCTCCTTTAATCCCAAACGTTGTTTCATCAGTTTATAATTGTCATCGGTCATGGGAGTCTTAACCAGGAATCTCTGGAAAGATCATGTATTCTCAAGACCCAGAAGTGTCTGCTCTCATGGTGAACTGACATATTCATGGAGGCAAGAGTCCTTGTCCTGTAACCAACTCACTGGACTTCATGTTGACCACCAATGATGTTACATGTCTTTTTCAGATCTGCCTGAATTCTCCCCTTTGTGGCAGGAGAAATTTACAGAGGGATTGATATTTTCCACAAGCACATATTAATAAAAGTAAGTGGCCCAGACTAAGGGCAATAAACTCAAATGTCTACAAAGGCCAAGCAGGTTACAAGTGAAAAAGCCAAGTGTATTCTTTCAATACAGTCATGCTTCATCTGCGTGTTAAACAATAGGAACTATCTTCACTTCCCCCCCAAAATATGCTCTCTTTCTGTTCTGTTGTTTTTGAAACGTGTGATGTTCTTGGCCAATGGTTCATTTTTCTGCTTTTGTTTTAAAAAGAAATTTCACTCAAGTCTTAACTCAATTTGAGAATAAAAAACAGTGCAAACACAATGATAGATTACAGCTGACACTGGCCTCAGGCTTGGAGCTCAGTAGGGAGTTGTGGGGACTGCGGAGAAGTGGTAATGGAGTCCCACCCACAGAAGCAGCCCTGACTCAGTGCCAGCCAGTAGGTGCCAAGTGTTAATGTGGGCCTTCTTTCCGTGGCCAGATCTGATTTTTCAAGAGATGCCAGAAATCTGGATCGTTATATAAAATCTCCTAATTTTCAAGTGTTGCCAACTAATGCAAATGTTTTTAAAATACAATGTGAGCTGGGATTCCGTAATCCAAATAAAACAGTTTCTACAGACTAGCTCTGGCTCATAGACCACCAGTTTCCAATCATTAGTCTGGGGCTAGATACTAGATAATGTAGAAAAAAAGAGAGGAGGAAGTAAGTATTTTTAAATGCATAATATATGACTGGAACTTCATCTTCTTTGTCTCATTTAATCATCCCAACAGTCTGTGAAGTATTATTAGCCTTGTTTTACAAATAAAGAAACAGAGATTCATTGGAATTAAATGATCTTTTTCAAGATAAGTCAACTAGAAGCTTCCAGACTGGTGGAGGCTATGTATAATAGTTATTGTTTCCTAACCCTACCTTCATACTGGTGCTTTCTGCTCACTCCCAGAGTTGGGAGACCTCATTCAGCCACCAGCTCTCCGAGTCATCCCCTTATCTCTTTGGTCATCATCTGCCTCCTCTGATCTCCTGGGCATTCACTCCCTGGGATGTGTTCTTGGCAATTAGGAAGTGATCCTGTCTTCATTGTCTTTCCCCAAGTAGTCAGAGAACTGGGACCCATGTTCTGAATTCTCAGTATGAAGCCCAAGGACCTACACTTACCTCAATATATGTTTGCTGGTTATGATACCACATGATCTCTTGGCTTGCCCACTTGCCCTGCCCTTCTTTGTGTGTGTTTCATTCATCTTCACATTGATCACTCATGGTGATTCGAAAGGGATGATTTCACATAAGACACACAGAATATGTTCCCATATTCAGAAGGGAGAGAGGAACCAACCCTTACAAGCCTTCATTTGCCAGACAGGATCCTGAGGTCCAGGGGGAGTAAGGGTTGGTCCAGTGTTACTCAAGGTTGGAGTCTCAGTTCTGGAAGGAGAATGCAGCCTTGCAGACAGACTGGAAGTAAGAATTAGAATCCCAACAGGCTTGCCAGGACTAAGGTCTCCTTTGCCTAATGTCTTCCTCTTTCCCTGGTGCTCCCACCTTGACTCCACGCTCTCTCTCTTCAGCACAGTGAATTTATTTTTGGCTAGACCTGATAGACTCCATTCAAGCAAAATAATTTCCAGCTGGGGTGAGTTCCTTTCCTTCTTCTCCAGAGTAGGTTGCAGGCTACCCACACCCACTCAGAGGGCCCTTAACAGCAACTTATAGGTCCCCTATGAGGGGAAGAAACATAGCAATAACCAGAATCTTATATTTTCCTGAAGCAATTTACTAGTAACTGATAATGCACTTCCACACCCCTTGTTTGACATTTACAATAGTCTTATAATTAACATATTATTATGTTCACTTTACAGATAAGAAAACTATAGACGATAGAGGTTAAGTGACTTGCCTAAGTCCTAAAGCACTGCTGACATTTGAACATGATCTTCTGAAATCTAAGTGATATCCTCTTGGGATTTTCTTTCTGCCACAGTAATTTCAAAACTTCTACCTCTCCACAGTGCAAAATTGGAAAAATATTAAAAAGTAGAAAGAATAAACAACAATCTTAGCCTTACAACTCAAGATAGCTATGATTAACATCTTGATATATTTTCTTCCCTTTTCCTCTGTGTGTATTTTTTAATGGTTATGAGGATACTATCTATACGTAATTTGTATTATGTTTATGCTTAACATTATAGTAGAAGAAGTCTCTACGTCATAATGCCTATGTCATTCCTATGTCATGTTTATTGAAAAGGTGATTTTTAATAATTGTAAATATTCTATCCAACATAAGAGACTTCCCTCTTTTAAACATAATTTTGTGATTACAAATGACACTAAATCAAAAAGATATATACATCCCTATGATCACTACAGCTTTATCTACAATAGCAAAGATATGAAGTAACAAGTGTCCATCATAAATGAATAGATAAAGAATATGTGGTATATATATATATATATATATACACACACATATTAACTCAGCCATAAAAAAGACTAAAGTCTTACCATCTATGATAACATACATGGACTTAGAAGGTATTATGCTAAGTAACGTAAGTCAGAAAAAGATAAATACTGTATGATTTCACTTGTATGTGTTATCTATTTTAGTAGACACAACCTAAAAGTAGGGAGTTATTTTATTTGGTGGGAGTGTTTAGAACTCCGAGGCTGGGAGACAGAATCTCAGTAGCTCTGAGAAAACTGTTCCAAGAAGGCAGGAGAAGAAGTCAGGCTATATACAAGTTTCCAACAAAGGGAGCAGGCAGGTATCAAGTTAAGGAATTTAGCATTCTATGTATGGGAAGATGCAAGCCTCTGGGCTCACTGAATTCTTTCCTTTCATATGAACTTCAGCTACCTGGGGCCAATCCTGTTTCCTGGTTCATCTCACCTCTTGCACTCCCCCAGCCCCTCAGCCATTACCATGAGGAGTGGTGGTAGCATCCCCTGGATCACAGTTTTGGAAGCCCTCATTCCCCTTTTGGAGGCCAGAAATCACTGATGGTTGTGACATTTCCTGTTTATTGATATGGCAGGAGATACTTTCATTTCACAGTGTAATCTGAAAAACAAATTAGTGAACATAACTAAACAGAAAGAGAGAACAAACAGGTGGTTGCCAGAGGGGAGAGAATTGAGAGGAGCAGAGAATAGGTGAGGGAGATTATGAAACACAAACTTCCAGTTACAAAATAAATGAGTCATAAGTCTGAAATGTACAGTGAGAGGAATATAACCAATAATTATGTAATATTTTTGTATGGTGACAGATGACAGCTAGACTTATCTTGGCAATCATTTTGAAATGTACAGAAGTATTGAGTCACTATGTTGTGTACCAGGAACTAACATAGTGTTATAGGTCAATTATACTTCAAAAACAAAGTCATAAAAAAAGAGATCAGATTTGTGGTTACCAGAGGCAGAGGTTGGAGGAAGGGAAATTAAGGGAAGGCTGTCTAAAGCTACAAGCTTGCAGTTTTAAGACAAATAAGTACTAGGGATGTATTGTACAGCGTGATAAAGATAATTTTAACACTGCTGTACATTATAGTGAAAGTTGCTAACAGAGTAAATCTTGAATTATCATCACAAGGAAAACAATGCTTTTCTATTTCTTCAGTGTTGTATTTATATAAGACAATGGGGGCTCAGTCAACTTATTATGGCAATCATTTCATGATGTATGCAAGTCAAATCATTATGCTGTACAGTCTAAACTTAAGCAGTGCTGTATGTCAATTATATCTCAAAGAAATTGGAAAAAATGTTATTGTGATAAACATGGCTAAATTTTGATCCTCATCACTGGATGGGTTAGCAAGAAAAGTTTTCCTTAGGGTATATGATGAACCAAGCAATTAATCAATAAGCATTCTAAGTCTGTGAGTTTAAGCATCTCATAAGTGCTGGATGAGGGGGATATAGGGAACAAAAAACTATTTTCTCAATGGTCAACTCTTTTCATTTTTGTTACCAAACTATTTCCCAAATCTGTCCTTCTCTACCACTGCTGCCTTAGTTCAGGGGATGCCTGCTGTTCCCCCTCCCCAACTCCGCCGCCTCCACACTGGTCTCTCATTCATGGCGTCCCATCCCCCACCCCAAATCTACTCTCTGCGTAACAGCCCAAATGAGCTCTCCAAGGTGATATCTATGCCATTGTGCAGAGAAAACCTATCACTGAATCGTCATTGACCTCCAGAAAAACATCCAGAGTGTCTTAAACTCTGACACTACACAATCAGAATCAAAAACAAGTTCTGGCACACAGCAAGCACTCAAAAACATATATTTTTTAATGCCCTTCATTCTTTAGACCAGTTGGTGCTCAATGATCTGTTTCAAATGTCTTTCTTCTTTCTTTTACTCAGAATCCCCCTTTCCACAGGGTCCCCATTCTGTCTCCAGCCTCCAGCATAGTCTCCTCCTTTGGGAGGGGGCATTTATGGAATTCTAGATGAACTGGTTCTTTACTTTTAGAAAGGAGTCAGGAATTAAACCTATGATCAAGCCAGTCTCCAAGGAGAGCCCTGTTCAGAGAGTTTGAGAAGCTGATAATGATTTCAGACAAGAATTGTCATTAAAATTTAGAAAATAAATTAATAATACAGCTTGAAAGTCATCTCCTTTTTTTTTTTTTTTTTTTTTTTTAGGGATGAGTATCTCACCCTCTCTCTTCCATCCTTTCACTGATTTTTCAGCATTGGCTGGGGCCACCCAAGTTCTGAAAGTTCTGCCAGTAGAGCCTGATCAGATCTGGTTTAGGGCGGCTCACAGTAATGAGTTTGAACAGTACCCTTAAGTTATTTCCACTTCTATTTCTTCTTAAATGGAAAATAATGTGAAAAAAGCAGTGTCAAAGTTGGCAAGGCAAAATGTGACTTTCTTAGTAGGGAGTATATCCTTGCTCTCATGTAGTTTCTCCCTGCATCCAACGTTCCACCATCTCAGCAGCAAGAGCTGTGACAAGGCAATGATTATAGTCCATGTATGGCTCACACATACTCTAGTCGGATTCTTACAACACTGAGTGAGGTAGCTAGGACAGGTGTTATCACATCTCAGAAGCACAGACAAGAACCCTGAGGTCTGAAATGTGTTAATGGCTTGACTGCAGTTTGGAATAAGTTAACGGCCAAGTCAGGATACAGGCACATCACTCTACCCAGCCGCTGGGTATTTTAGTGTTAGCTGAGATGTCCAGGTCTTGTGGGGCAACTGTCCCTCTTTCCCTGCTTCTAGCTTTGCCTCTAAATGGTGAAGAAGGATATCCTGTGCTGGACCCCCTGGAAAAGCCCTATGGGCAACCAGAGCAAATTTCTCAAGATCCTGGAAGGTAACCACTTTAGTCATTCTAGGAGTTGCATTGCAACTTTCAGCCTCACCCAGGCAGCTCTGCAGAGTTAGGGGGGTCCCTCGGCACCTACTGCTTGGTATCCCTCACTCTCCTGTTCAGAGGGTTCATCACCTCACGGTGGGACTTTTTTTTAAATAACTCAATCAGTTCCCCGTTTTTGATCTTACCTCCTTCCAATCTTTGCTCTAACCAGTTATCTTCACTTTTTGTTCTCCTCACCACCCTACTTAAAATTGTAGTGGACGTCCATTCTCTGCACAAGGAAGTAGACACCTTAGCCTGGACAAAAGGCTGTCTGCATTGCGTTCCTATGCTGTGGAGCCAACCTCATGCCATGCCCTCCACACAGGGACTAAGAAGTTGGCTTGTCTTCCCTCCAAACTCTTACTCACAGGCTGTTCTTTCAGGCTTCTGAGACTTTCGCAAGCCCTGCTCCTTCCTGGAATTCCAAAACTTCAAACTTCCAAAAGTTCTAGCTCCAAGTCTCTTCCCAGAAGCCTAGCCTTCCTCATGCTGACATCCTGAGGAACGAGTCAACGGCTCCATTTATTAAGACCTATATGCAGGCTGACTCCGACCTATATGCAGCTATTTACACATGAGGCTGTTGTGTCATGTTAGTCTTGACTCTCCAATTTGCTAGCAAATTCCTTGAAGGCCAAAACTATGCCTGAATTACTTCTTTGTGAGTCCCAAGCCAAGTCACCCCCAACTGCAGAATAGGTGCTCAAAATCCCCTCCCTGGATTAGCGGATATGAGTCAGCGCCACAACAGCAGGTATGAAAGATGGAAGCCTGAGGTGGGAGTCAGGGAATCTGGTTGGTTATGAGGCTTTGGGACCCTCTCCTTCCAGGGTCATGCTACTCATTTATAATATAAACACATTAGACAAGATAATCTCAAATACTGCTTCAAGCTCTGTGAATCCCTACATATATGGGGCAGATGGAAACTTTCCTGCCAAGAAACAAAAAGATTGTTTTTTTTTTGAAGGGCCATGGGCTTCCCAGATGGTGCTAGCGGTAAAGAATCCACCTGCCAATGTAGGAGATGCAAGAGACACAGGTTCAATTCTGGGTCGAGACAATCCCTGGAGAAGGGAATGGCAATCCACTCCAGTATTCGTGCCTAGAAAATTCCATCAAGAGAGGAGCCTGGTGGGCTAGTCCATGGGGTTGCAAAGAGTCGGACATGACTGAGCACACACACACACCTCTGCCATGGATTAGAAACAAAAATCACTGAAGACCTGCTTTCTCACCAAATGTTGACCATGCATCCTGCAAATCTATTGATTTTTCAAGGCCCCCAGACGCCATGGCCATAATGAGATCCACACACTTGGCAGGTGTTGAAGTCATTTGGCCTTTAGCCTTCACCTCGCCAGCCCTCAGCACATGGTAGTTGGCCACGACTTTACACACGTGTTCCCTCTTACTTAATCTTTCAAAAGGAAACACAGCATTCTAAAGTTTAGACAAAGGCAGGAAGGGAGAAGAAAGAAGGTGGAGAAAAAAAGAACTTGAAAAATAGTTTTGCCAACCTAGAAAACAATATCAGATGCATGGACCATTAAACCAAAAGCCAATCTGAATCTGGGGGGGACTATCTTTGTGGATATATAGGGTGTAGCAGTCACAATACTCAGAAATACACACCCTCTAGTCCCGTCTGAATGTAAATACGTACAAGGCTTACAAGTGAAGCATATTTGTCAGGCACCAAGAGGGTGGTAATTAAATTCATAGGCTATGTGCATTACATAAAACTGGAATCTCAGCCACTCAAGACCTTATAAAGCAGCTGATCATCACCAACACCGTAATTACTCATGAGCCCGAGGAATGTACGCCAGGCCTCCTCAGACTTGTCTAATATAGGCAAGAAAGCACCATAATTATGTTTCATATCTGGGGCCAACCCTAGAAATGTATGTACAGAGAGAAATATCTCAACTCTCTGTGCCCTTTGAGGTGAATTCAGGTACTTGGACTTGTTGCCTTAGAGAAAAACAGTAAATTCTGACTGAGCTAAAATTAAAAAGGAAAAAAAAAATCAGAGAAATATTCACAAATGCCAAAGGGGAGAAGAGTGCCATTAGGCTCAGTGAAAAAGCCTGGTGAAATTCTAAATGAGAAAAGTATGTGTTATCATCAAAGATGAAAATTAAGTTAAGAAAATAGTTAGACGGGGAAAATCTCAAACTCCATTCAAACAGAAAGTAGTACATTTTCATCACAAACTTAGATGTTTTCTTAATTGGATTCTAAACTTTTGAAAGTATTGTAATTCCATTATTTCTCTTGATTCCAATATCTGAGCAGTAAGCACAGCAAGGGGCTTCCCCAGTAGCTCAGCTGGTAAAGAATCCGTCTGCAATGCAGGAGACCCTACTTTGATCCCTGGGTCAGGAAAATCTTCTGGAGGGCGGCATGGGAACTGACTCCAGTACTCTTGCCTGGAGAACCCCCATGGACAGAAGAGCCTGGTAGCTACAGTCCATGGGGTGGGAAAGAGTCGGACATGACTGAGCGACTAAGCACAGCACAGCAAGCAAAGCAAGGGCTATTACTCCCTTATTTGATCATAGATAAGCCTGCCATCCTGAGAGGGGAAGGGACTTATCCAAGATCACACAGCAGTTCAAAAGCAGAGTTGGAACTAAAGCCAGAGCCCTCTGAGACCTGATCAAGCATCCATCTCTCTCTTCCATGAACCTTCTGGGGCTGAAGGCATGTTGATTTATTTCTTGCTTCTGTAAACTCTTGGCTAGAAAAAGCTAATATATTTATCCTGGATTTGGATTCAGAACAAATTTTTTAGTATCGAGCCAAGCAGTCTAAAAAAGCTCTTTCACCTGTTTAATCTGGTTTAAATCACAGAATTCTAAAAACTTCCCAGAAAAGATTTTAAAACTTTTTTCCAGCATCAAGTGTAAGCAGTCTTATATATCCCTAAATGCTGATGTAGTGAGACTCTGGTAAGGAAGTGCTAGAGTAATTACATCTTTTAAACATACTCCAACATAGGAGTCCTGGGTCTGAACCACATATCAACCACTCATTAGCTGTATGATCTTAGGCAAATGATTTATCTTCTCCTAATCCGGAAAATGGGACCATACCTACTCATCAAAGAATAGGAGAAATTTTCTAATACATGCAAGTGCCAATGATTGTTACCATGTACTCTCCCTTTCCTTGCTTCAGTCTTCTTAAAATTTAGCTTGTTAAGATACTGAGTGTGATTATAGGCTCACTATGCTCAAAACCCACTTGGCCACTGCGTTGGCTGGTTTTTGATTCTGCATTTTCATATCATACCATTCATTCATTGACAGATACTTATGTGCAGTCGCTGTCATAAGCACTGGTTCTTAGGGTAAGAATGAAACAGATATAACCTTCTTCTTAGAGCTTGTGTTCAACAAGCTGGACATCTTCTTGGTCATTATCTCTGCATATGGTGGGTGAGAAGCTTAGTGAACAAGTTCATTGGTAAAACTCTAATGAAATGTGGTCCCAGATCACTAGGAGGCATGCTTCCTGATGCCCAGAGAGGCATACAGCATCTGCTGTGTGCTCTTTTGCATCCATGAAAGCAGTCAGTTGACTCATTTCTCCAGATTCATGGTCACTGGGATCATATCTTCACCCAATCTCATGAGATATCCCAACCGACCACTCCAGAGAGGACTTAGAGAGGGTGACTTGGTATACCTGACAGCTTTCTTAAAAGTTGGGTCTATGCCTACAACCTTGGCTCTGACTTTCTCTAACTAACAGATGCATCTGCAGCACACAGGAGGTAGACACAGCTTACCTCACCTCAGGGGGCCCAGATTTCACCAATGTCCTCCCCTTTCCTCCCTGTCACAGAGCTCACTTCCATGTAACCATTAAGATGTAAAATAAAATGAAAGCCAGCCAAGCCTGCCAAAGTGAACTTCTCCACTCTCCCAGACCTTCTCCAGGCTTCGGGTCTAGGCCTAAACTCCCTGGGAATGCTCAGTGCCAAGCAGGTTGCCAGTGAGGGGACAAGTCACAAAAGTATCTGTGTTGGCTGTATAAGTAGGCACATTTTTTTCAGTTTTATTTTCCTTCTCTCTGGCTCCTAACAGAATCATTTTCTGGTTTTGAAAGGCATCTGCAGGAATGCAGAGAACAGAATGGTGACTCAGAAGATGGTGACCAAGTCATCTGCTTTGCATTGTCGAGTACATTTTTCACATGTTACTGGGTGAAACTAGCAATAAAGGGCACCAAATGCTAGAAATAGAACAAAAGAGATAAAGAAAAAGAAAAGGGAAAATATCTTATTTCCTCTAGAGAAAACTGCCTTGATTCAGGACGTTGGTGTTGTAGGAAAAATCATTTTGCTTTGAACAGTTCTCTTTCTGACTCACTTTTTGGAAAGAATGTGCTGAGCAGATAACCCCCATCTCCCCCCAAACAGCTCTGCTGAAATTTGAACGCTCTAAGTCCTCCTTGTTGACTTGTGAAAGAGATCTCTCTATATTCATTCGGGCTCTGTGCTCGTCACATGATACCAATACATTCCAAATGCTAAGATACAAGATTACTACTTAACCATAGAACAAACCAACAGGAATTTTAATCAAGACAATATCCAATAATGAATAAAGATGGAATGTTTTTGGAGGGATTCCAGAATACACATTTGGGAATTTTTAATCTTGCTCATCTTTGAATCTAGCAAAAATATTTTAAACTTTTCTGACCATGTCATTTCAGGCTGGACCCAGAAACCAGCTACTATCTAAGGTATTAAAGCATTTCATCTACACAGACATTGAATTTTCCAAATTTCAGCCAGTAATTGATACCAGATTAAGGGAAATATGAATCAGTAGACCAGCTCCTTTACATGCAGTGCTTAAGCTGAATTATTTTACGATATGAAAGATGAAAAGAAATCAAGATATAATCATCAGCTTGGGATAAGATTATACTTTTAATATTGCTATATTTTAGGATATGTTTCACTTTTGTTTGTATTTAGACCAGGTTGATGTGTACTAGTTTATCCAAATTGCTTCAAGAAACCATTCTCAGCAATTGGTAGACAAATATTTAACGTAAGTGAAAGTTGTCCGAATCAAAGCTAATTGTAAAGGAAGCTTTTTTATATATAACTGTTTTATAATCAGCTATGACTTACCTGAAATGTGAATTTCAACATTATTTTAATTTTCTTTGAAACAGTAAGAAGGGAGTAGCCCAGTACTGAGTTTGAACGTTATAGGCCAGGGAGCTATTCTTCCTGTTGCCTGGTGGGGTTTTCGCACCCCACCCTAAGCACATCACCAAATGCAAACAAAGAAGACTTTGCTCCCACAAGGCTGTTTAGAGCACTGGTGTTTGGTTTTTTAAAAAAAGGACCAAGTGATGGTTGGAAGATAGATGGGAAAGATGGAACATAGATTAAATGTGACATGTTACACTATAGGAAAGGTATTTTTATAGAACA
Organism: Aepyceros melampus; assembly: GCA_006408695.1. NCBI lineage: Eukaryota > Metazoa > Chordata > Mammalia > Artiodactyla > Bovidae > Aepyceros > Aepyceros melampus. The sequence continues at coordinate 212,535 of SJXQ01004264.1, read as the reverse complement.
TGTACGCAGTAGATCAAAGACTTCACTGCGCTTATTTTTGTCTTCACACACCTACTAAAGCTGCATTTCTGCTGATGAGTGAAATTCTAGCTCTTTGGTCATCCCAGGACCCTAAATTGATACATCACCCAGCAGCATTAAAATGTTGGTTTTGTATGATTAAAAGTGTGGGTGCACAATTTCACTGGGAGGAATGAAAGTTGCAGTCATTTAAAGTAAATCAAGACTAAACAACGAAAATGAGAAAAATGGTCTGTGTAATTACCCTGTTGGTCGTCTCAGGAGCCCAACTGAAGGGGAGATTAGAACTGAACTCTGTGCTGGGGATTTTTTGGAGAGTTGGATGCTAGTCTTAGCACAGGTTCTCTGGCAAGCCCTAAGTAAGCCTCTGATTTGAATGAGGAGGAAGAAACGGCTGAAAAGGCATTTCTGAAGCCCTCTTGGACAGTAATTGATTGTTCTGCTTTTTTGTCCAGTATTTATTTGTTTATTTAAAAAAGAATTATTTTCAAATCATCTTGAATATTACAGATTTTATCTGTGTCTCCTGACCAAGCATTTCAGATAAGATCTAGTAAATGCAGTGAAAGTTTAAAAGTTGAATATCTCTAAGCCATGGAACAAACTCATCACAGAAAAGAATTGACAGCATTCCCAAGGAATAGGAGAAGCTAATAGAGTTATATATGTTTTAAGAGGTAGATACGATCACGTGTGCACAATATAAAACAGAAGGTTTCTAATGATTGAAAAAGGAGGGGGGGAAGCTATTTGGTAGTAGCTTGGTGAACTTTGGCTGAACTTCTCTGTTTGGCAGGCTCTGGTGCGGACAGTCTAGGATGAGGCATTAGGGCTCGCATCTGAGAAGTTGACATCAAGCAGACAGCAAGACATGATATCTTATTTTCCTGAGCCATGCTGACACAAATTGAACTCCCCTTATTATTTTCTTATGCCAGTAAAGTTGCACTTGGAATTTAAGCATTTTGTGTGCAGATGTTGAAGGCTGGGTTGGTTTAATTTAAATAATTTGCAGATTGTTTAGTAGCACTCCAAAGACAGGAGTGTTCTTCATCTGAGTTCAATTTTATGAGCTTTGGTTTCTGATCTTCTGCAAGGTAAAACTGAACTATTTCAGTTTCAATAAAACCCAAGTGCTCAAAGATCCTGCCACTTCCTCTGCTGCTGGTTTTGTTAGCTGATGAAAGTGGAAAGGCCTCGATGTTGTCTCTAAATTGCTCAATTTTTTACCTTTCCACAGTTTCCCACTTTAAGAGAATGTATCTTAGAAAGGATCAGATGGGGGCTGGGAAGGGGATGGACTGATAACAGTAAGCCATCAAAATTAAAAATCAAACATAATGAGGACCGACTTGTTAAATACTCATTCATGGCTTTCCGGCTTTAGAATCACTTGGGTTCCAATTTTCCTGGACCGTAGCAATTATGCATTTCACTGTTTATGCAGACCCCTTTCTCCATCAGACCTTTCTTTCTCGATGTTTACTTACCCAGCTTTTCTAAAGATTATATGTGAGCTCCCCAGAGCCCAAGCATAGATGCATGATTGTATTCCTATTTATGAGTCGACTGCCTTCATTTTCTAGCATAGGTTTGTTTGCCTAGCCAGGCCCCACATACTAAACAATTCGAGGGAATGCTTCTTGGAAGAAAGTAAGATGTCAGTGTACATTACAGCCCTCCTGGGGTAAGTGGAGAGCATTCATAAAGGACTAAAGAAATGTACTTTATAATGAAGTGTACCTCATATAATTTATGACCCAATACTCAGGGATGAGTTTTTCTCTTTGGGAGTGTATGTCTGCACGTGAGAGAGATGAGCATGTGTGACTGTATAAAATTCTTAATAATGATCTGGGGAAAAAATGTTCTTTCCCATTTGGGCAATGACCAACAGTAATCTGCATTGGCCTCTGTGACTTCCCAAGGAGGATGTGAGGCCACCCCTTGCTGTCGTCAGTGTGCTGGATGTGGTCATGGCCTTGACTTCAGATGCAGAAAGCCTTCCTTTCCTGCACAAGAGGGAAGGGAGGGTGGACATGCAGAAGAGTGGATGGTGAGTGTGTGGAGGGGGCGTGGGGAAAGGTCTATCAGTTTTCTCCATCTGCAGCTGGTTCAGAGCTCCCTTTCCCAGACCAGTGCTCTGCAGTGACAAACTAAACTGCAAGAGAGAAAGAGCCACACTGGTAGCTGAAATTTGTGAGTTTTTAGAGTCTATTTTTCCCTCATGATTGACAAGAGTGGCCCTGACCAAATCTCTTTTTTTACGAAAGAAAATACCAATAAACACATTTTTCCCCTTCACTTCAGCTCCCATATTGAAAAATCTCACAGGGGCATCGATATGAGTTTTGAATTGGAATGGAAAGATCTTCCATAAAAAGCGGCAGGAATTATAGTTCATCGTGAGATTGTAGCGTTGGAAGTGATCATGGGGACAATCTAGTCTAAGTCCTTGTCAACTACAAATTCAGTTCAGTGCAGTTCAGTCGCTCAGTTGTGTCCGACTCTTTGCGATCCCATGAATCGCAGCACGCCAGGCCTCCCTGTCCATCACCAGCTCCCGGAGTTCACTCAGACTCATGTCCATCGAGTCAGTGGTGCCATCCAGCCATCTCATCCTCTGTTGTCCCCTTCTCCTCCCGTCCCCAATCCCTCCCAGCCTCAGAGTCTTTTCCAATGAGTCAACTCTTCGCATCAGGTGGCCAGAGTATTGGAGTTTCAGCTTCAGCATCATTCCTTTATGATTGTATTCCTATTTATGAGTCGACTGCCTTCATTTTCTAGCATAGGTTTGTTTGCCTAGCCAGGCCCCACATACTAAACAATTCGAGGGAATGCTTCTTGGAAGAAAGTAAGATGTCAGTGTACATTACAGCCCTCCTGGGGTAAGTGGAGAGCATTCATAAAGGACTAAAGAAATGTACTTTATAATGAAGTGTACCTCATATAATTTATGACCCAATACTCAGGGATGAGTTTTTCTCTTTGGGAGTGTATGTCTGCACGTGAGAGAGATGAGCATGTGTGACTGTATAAAATTCTTAATAATGATCTGGGGAAAAAATGTTCTTTCCCATTTGGGCAATGACCAACAGTAATCTGCATTGGCCTCTGTGACTTCCCAAGGAGGATGTGAGGCCACCCCTTGCTGTCGTCAGTGTGCTGGATGTGGTCATGGCCTTGACTTCAGATGCAGAAAGCCTTCCTTTCCTGCACAAGAGGGAAGGGAGGGTGGACATGCAGAAGAGTGGATGGTGAGTGTGTGGAGGGGGCGTGGGGAAAGGTCTATCAGTTTTCTCCATCTGCAGCTGGTTCAGAGCTCCCTTTCCCAGACCAGTGCTCTGCAGTGACAAACTAAACTGCAAGAGAGAAAGAGCCACACTGGTAGCTGAAATTTGTGAGTTTTTAGAGTCTATTTTTCCCTCATGATTGACAAGAGTGGCCCTGACCAAATCTCTTTTTTTACGAAAGAAAATACCAATAAACACATTTTTCCCCTTCACTTCAGCTCCCATATTGAAAAATCTCACAGGGGCATCGATATGAGTTTTGAATTGGAATGGAAAGATCTTCCATAAAAAGCGGCAGGAATTATAGTTCATCGTGAGATTGTAGCGTTGGAAGTGATCATGGGGACAATCTAGTCTAAGTCCTTGTCAACTCAAATTCAGTTCAGTGCAGTTCAGTCGCTCAGTTGTGTCCGACTCTTTGCGATCCCATGAATCGCAGCACGCCAGGCCTCCCTGTCCATCACCAGCTCCCGGAGTTCACTCAGACTCATGTCCATCGAGTCAGTGGTGCCATCCAGCCATCTCATCCTCTGTTGTCCCCTTCTCCTCCCGTCCCCAATCCCTCCCAGCCTCAGAGTCTTTTCCAATGAGTCAACTCTTCGCATCAGGTGGCCAGAGTATTGGAGTTTCAGCTTCAGCATCATTCCTTCCAAAGAAATCCCAGGGCTGATCTCCTTCAGAATGGACTGGTTGGATCTCCTTGCAGTCCAAGGGACTCTCAAAAGTCTTCTCCAACACCACAGTTCAAAAGCATCCATTCTTCGGTGCTCAGCCTTCTTCACAGTCCAACTCTCACACCCATACATGACCACTGGAAAAACCATAGCCTTGACTAGACGGACTTTGTTGGCAAAGTAATGTCTCTGCTTTTGAATATGCTATCTAGGTTGGTCATAACTTTTCTTCCAAGGAGTAAGCATCTTTTAATTTCATGGCTGCAGTCACCATCTGCAGTGATTTTGGCACTTGCCAAAAGCAGTTGCTAATGACTGACCAGCAACACAAGGGCTCTTGCCTTCTGCCTCTGTGGAAATTGAACCCTGTGCTGTTGCAGCTGCTGATCTTCAACACCCACTGAGGGGAATTCCAGGTGGAGAGTGAGGCACTCTGTGCTCCAGGGAAACTGGTAGAACAGGTCTTTAGATAGTTGGATGTTTTCAGGAACTAATTTTGTGATTCCAATCCTTGCCCCTCCTTATATCTAGAAAAGCACTAAATCCTTTCACGGTGACATCAGCTTCTCGTGACTAGCAGAAAACCTTTCGTAAAGTAACCACTTGATTGCACTGAACTCTCCCTTTACCAAAATCTTATATATTGACTTTCCCCCACTGCCTCTTTGCAGCAGTTTTTCAGAGCTATCTGAGGTGCTGTCTCCTGGGCTGCAGTCCTCATTTGTCCCCAATAAAACTTAAACTCACAATTCTCACATTGTGCATCTTTTTAGTAAATTGTGTTAGTTGCTCAGTCGTGTCTGACTCTTTGTGACTCCAAGGACTGTAGCCCACCAGGCTCCTCTGTCCATGGAATTCTCCAGGCAAGAATGTTGGAGTGGGTTGCCATTTCCTTCTCTGGGGGATCTTCCAGATCCAGGGATCAAATCCAGGTCTCCCACTTGGCAGGCAGATTCTTTACCATCTGAGCCACCCTCATTGTTTAGGTAAGAAAGCTGACTTTCAGGGAGGAGATGTCCCTCAAAGAAAAGTAAATCATCAAATAGCTTTACCCTAATCAAGGTCATGAATTTAATTTCCAAGAATTCCCCCAGGAGACCCTCTCCAACTTATGCTCAGTCTTTAAGAAAACTTCACCTTGACCTTAATAAGAGAAGCTTGGGCTTGAATTGCTTCATAGTTTGGTTCTGTGAGCAATTACATATGAGAGAAAAGTTCAAAAATACCCCAAAACTACAAGCTATTGTCTTCTCTAATGATCTAGGGCTTCCATGAAACAGTTAACAAAAAATAGGAAACCAAGGCAAAAGTGTGTGCAAACGATGGTTAGGTGAAGGCAGGAAGACTTCTGGAAGATTTCCATGGGGTCTGAGATGGCTGGATCTTATGGCTGATTGGTTTGGTTTGGTTTGGTAGCTCAGTTGTGTCCAACTCTTGCGACCCTGTGGACTGTAGCCTACCAGGCTCCTCTATCCATGGAATTCTCCAGGCAAGAATACTGGAGTGGGTTGCAATTTCCTTCTCCAGAGAATCCTCCTGACCCAGGGATCAAACACTGGTCTCCTGCATTGTAAGTGGTTTCTTTATCTCTAAGCCACCAAGGTGGGGTGGCTGATTGGAACAGATCACTAAATCCCAGGGCCACAGCCAGGGAGGACCAGGATGCTATCCCCCATGCCTCCCTTGGGGGCTTCAGTCAGATAGGAGGCCAGAACATGAGAGCTGTAAAAGCCTTTTAAAGAACCATGTGGTATAAATACTTGATGTGAATTAAATTGTATACCCCCAAAAGAGGTATGTTGGAATCCTAAGCCACCAGCATCAAAGGTAACAAGCTAAAAGGAGGTCATTAGGATGAGTCCTAGGATTAGAGCTCATCCTAATGACCTCCTTTTGCATCTTTATAAAGAAAAGAAATTTTGACACTGAGACACATACACAGGGAGAAGATGAAGCGATCAGGTGATGTCAAAGACTGCCCACAGACCACCAGAAGCTAAGACACAGAACAGATTCTCTGTCTCTGACCTCAGAAGAGACCAACCCTGCCACCTTAATCTCAGACTTCTGGCATGCAGAATAAGTGAGGAAATACATTTCTGTTATTCAAAGTCACCAGTTTTACAAGCTGGAAATAGTTGGCTGGCCCTTGGCCTTGGTACTTCGGTTAGCATGTGGTTCTGGGTATCCTCAAGGTCCCCACTGACAAGTTGGAGTGTCTTCCCCACTAGGGGAACAAAGGAAGGAAAAGCCACAATTCATGCTGTCAAAAAAATAACTCCCAAGCCAAAAGGAAGACTCGCTCCCTCTGCAGAGAGCATTCGCTGTGATGATGTAGCAGTGAGCGGTTTTGTAGGCAGTCACACCTTCGTACGAATTCCAGGCCCAGCATAAAAAGTCCGGCTGAGCTACCTTCATGATAGATGTAGAAGCCTACCACCCACACCCCACCTTAGTCCCCAAGGAGGGGCTTTGGAGGCCACATCTTCCTGAAATAGCCCCACACATCAGCTAGTCCAGCTAGGTATAAAGACATAGCCAGTCCAGCCAACATGTAACAGTCCTGACGGGTGAACTCTTCCCAGTTTGGCTGGGGCTTTGCTGGATCTACCCCCAGTTCGACTTCTCCCTCTCCCTAGTCCTATTCCCCACCTCCTTCTTTTTACAGGTATTGATGTCTAATAAACATCTGTACCCCAACCCGCAGCATCTGCTTCTGGGGAACCTACCCACACCAACCTCACAGAGCCTTGGTGGATCATGTTGAAGCCATAATAGTTTTTCTGCAAGGATGTTAGGAGAGAAAGTACAATAGCAGTAGGGAGCTTTCACCCCAGGGCTGGCACACAGGGCATGCTTATTAAAGTTGATTCCCTTTCCTTTTGCTTCTAAAAGCTCCTGGTGCTGTGGGAGAGAATCTCCATCCTTAGATTGTCCCCAAACCACTGATGCTTCCTGGACACCAGCAAAAAGGTAGCTAGTCCCCCTTTGGAGTAGCTTCTCTGCTGCTAACAGCTCCAGTAGGAGATAAAGAGGTGGGTTGTCCAAAAAGACCCGTGTTTAAGACACAGAAATGTAGGAGCCTCTGCCACAAAAAACTGCAAAGAAACCTGATTGAAACTCAGTTCACTGAGTTTAGACTGATGGCTACTCATGTTCAAAAATAATTGATTAGACTTGGTTCAACTAAGATACAGTCTCACAGAGGCTTAATGGGAATATCTCTTTGAATTTGACTTTAGACTAATGTTGCTTTTTGTATCGAAACAGTACTTGGAGGATTTGGGAGCAAGCCTGGAGAGTCTGCCTTTCCTGGGAATGACCCCATGAAAACTAGGTCGGGGTGGGGAGGAGTCAACCAAAAGACAGTGAATCCAGAATAGAAATTCCACTGCACAGTAGTTCTCTGGGTGACATCCAGCCTCGTTTAATAAAAAGGAACCAAAGTTTCCATCTGATAGCTATTAAAGCAGGGGAGTTAAAAGAATTATTGGTTGTATTTAAATTCCACGTGTCCTTGGGACTGCAGCAAGAATGGGAAGTGGAGCGAGTGTCAGCATCCATGCTCTGTAATTGCAGAGATGGAGTCCAGTCCCTGGAGCCTGAGAAGGCTCAGGGCTCCTCTCTCCTGCCCAGGAGCTGCTCTGAGGGAGGTTACTCTCCGGCTGGGATGAGGCTATCAATAATCCAAGGACATTCATTTGGAGAAAATTCGTCCAAGCTACAGCTTGAGATGCCTGAGAACTGTCTTTTGAACTGAAACTCAGCTTTAATGGTGATTCCTCT
>SJXQ01004264.1:139495-204423 GCA_006408695.1 Aepyceros melampus | reverse complement strand
GCGGTGCGGGGGGTGAGGGGGCTAGGCCTGAGCAAAGGGCCAGATAGAGACATCCTTAAAGTCCTTGGAAGATGTAGTTAAGCAGTTAACTAATTCCATTCAGAGGCACTAGTGAAGAGGGGTAGACCGCACTGCAGAGTGGAATGGAGCATGGCCAGGTTAGGTGGCAGAAAGCTGAAGAAGGTGAGGAGGGAGTCAACTTAGATAACAAGAGAAGGCTCCAGCTAGAAACACAGCATTGGGAAGCCTGCTGGGAAGAGGCTAGTCTCAGTCATTGGATTCAGTTTCATTAGGCAAAAAAAAAGCATAGCAGCTTTGGGGGTGTGGAGGAGAGGTTTACTAGAGAGAGGCTTCCTTACTTCTGGAGAAAAAGCCTAGAGGAACTCAGCCAGAAGACCCCTGTCAACAGAAAGAGGATCAACTGAAACCGCAGGGATTGAAACAAGGCCCCTCATACGCATCCGGGATCCTTTAGGGAGACTGGTCTGTAAGGGGAGATGGAAAACATGGGAGAATGAAGTGAAGAGGCAGTGATGGGGAAGAGAAAGTCAGAGTTCTATAAATAGCCAAGGAAACCACAAAATAAGTTTTTAAACAGAGGTATGTGGTGGTTTCCTTGCATTCCTCAAGAAACACAAACTTTTCGACCACCACAGCCGTTGCTGGTGTGCTTGGCAGTACGTGAAGCAGGGATAGTCAGTGCGAGAGCTCAGTCACTTCAGTCATGTCCAACTCTTTGCAGCCCCATGGACTGTAGCCCACCAGGCTCCTCTGTCCATAGGATTCTCCAGGCAAGAATACTGCAGTGAGTTGCCATGCCCTCTTCCAGGGGGATCTTCCCAACCCAGGGATCAAACCTGTGCCTCCTAAATTGCAGGATTCTTTATCACTGAGCCACCAGGGGAGAGTCAGAGGGAAGAGTGTTTGCCAGGACACTTCCATGAGTGTGACACCATGCAAAGCCATCTGCATGTGCTAAGTCACTGACCCACAGTCACCCAAGAGAGGGGATCGTGACCACCAAGTTGCCACTGGGGAAACTGGTATTTCAAATTGCCGTGACTTGTCCAACTTCCCATAGCTGAATCAATGCAGGGTGGAACTTTAACCCAGACCTCCTCCTTGGTATACAAGGAAAAAGTGTCCCTAACCCAGCGTTCAGTCTGCTATTGGCTTTCAGTACAGAGAGGAGACAACTTGTATGGGAAGAAGGTTCAGAGATCAAAATGGAGCTTGTACAACTAAATAGCCACCCCCACAAAGAAGGATGGGGGGAAGTCCCAGCCCTAGAGCATGAAGATGTGCAAAGAAGTTTACCCCCCCCCATTGGGACAGGAGATAGAAAGGGGAATTTGCTGAAACATCTGGCTCATGAAACCAGAGTTCTAAAGGAAATTCCAACTGTCAGGGCCCTTGAATGAGAGGCAGACAGGATCTGAGCATCTCTGTTTTGTTTCCCATTGTTTGTCCAAGACTGCCCAGTGACCGATGTCCCAAGAAGGGTGGATTTTCTCTGCAAGTCAGGAGAGGAAAGGAAGGTATAAATTTTCTGTCAGGAGAAGCAATTAGGCAAAGAACAGCTCGGGTACAAGTTCTGATTGGAGATAACTACACTGAGAGACAGGCCAAACCAAGATGCTCCCTGGGTGGGGTGGAGGGAGACAGGGCATGGGGGAGGCAGAGCTGGGGCAACCTGAGCACTCCCCTCCCCAACTCGGAAGGCAATCACTCATTGTCAGGGTGTTTCCAGGGGGCAGAAACTCAGACCTATGGGTTGTGCCAGCCCATAATTACCCACTCCCTTTCCTGCACTTTTAAACTCCTGTGGTAGGTGTTCATCAGCAGCTCATTTCCAGTGAAAGAACCTGACTTTTCAGAATTAATATGTGCTTGTTAGCTGTGCCCTAAGTCAATGTATCATGTTAATTACACTTGGCAATAAGAAATCTTGCGTTTGGGAAAGCAAGTTGATGCAGGAAGCTTGTTATGACTGATGAGTGTCGGAAATGTTTCAGAGAGGCAGCTGTGGGGCAATCGTGGGGTATCCTCTGGGCCAGGAGCCAAGCAAGGTGGTAGGGAGCCTCCCACTACATTCACCTGCGTGGAGAGGGCCTGATGTACATTCATGGCCCTGAGGATCAAATCTGTAAAATGGAGCGCATCCTTAACTGGCAGGGATATCATAGGTTACATGGGAAACATAAAGACCTGGGTGTATAGTATGCACTGAATACCACTGAATTCTGGATATCTTCAATTTGTCCCAGAGCCACACTCTCCCAGCCCTGACACTGCTCCAGGTTTCTGACCTGCAGCTTGCTTCCCAACTGCACAGGGCTCTCTGTTGGGTGGACCAAGGCAAGCACCGGTCAGGAGGCTGTGAGCACCAGGAGGCTGTGTGTGTGTGTGTGTGTGTGTGTGTGTGCGCGAGCATGTGCAAGCACTCAGTCGTGTCTGACTGGTTGCGACCCCATGGACTGTAGCTCGCCAGGATCCTGTGGCCATGGGATTCTCCAGGCAAGAATACTGGAGTGGGTTGCCATTTCCTTCTGCAGGGGATCTTCCCGACTCAAGATCGAACCTGCATCTCCTGTGTCTTCTGCATTGCAGGCAGATTCTTTACCCGTGTACCCCCTGAGAAGCCCCTGAGGGAAGGGAGGGGAGTGCGTAAAGCTAAGGTACTCCTTTTCTTGAGGGTTCCACCCTCTGGGAACTCTGCAGGTTAACTGCATCCACAGAGGAGTCTCAGCTCCTGCTGGGCCATCATTCCACACAGTTCTCTCCATCACGTTCTGATGATGGCTTCCTCGCCTTAAGGCTACCCTACCCTCTGCCCACCTCTGTGAAATAATCTCTTAATTAAACTCTCCCCAAGTGGGCCCAATCTGAGGGTTCCTGCCTGGACCCTAACACCCAAAGTTTTCCTCTGCCCAGCAGGTGGGTAGGAGAAAGCCAGGCACACAGAGCTGGGATCTCCATCATATCACAATCAAGAGGTCAGCCAAGGCCATGAACAGCTCATCCCACCTGGGGCAGCTCCCAGGGGAGAAGGTGACACTAGGGACATACCTCCTGTGTCCCCTCATCTGTGCACTTGGCCTTCTGGAGACGGCCCAAGCAACCACACATCCAAACTGCCCTGCTCTGCAGCCCTGAGAACTGGAACCAAGAGGAACGTTTTTTCTATGCACTCAGGCTATCTGAGCAGAAGAATGGAAGATGAGGGGAACGACAGAACAGAAGACGAGAGTGAGAAGGGCTGCGACACTAGCTAGAAAAAAAAACCAAAACCTGAAATCAGACATTTAAAAAGTGGTTGGAGAGCAGGTAGTACAGACAGCCACTGGTTTAGACCTTTTCTTTTGGTAATATAAAGAGAACTGGCTCCAAGTATGAGTAGAACATGCCTTGCTGAGTGGCATGAGCTGTGGGGACACTCCTGAATGGTCTCTATGAGTTTCCTGGGTCTGGATTTACACCAGTGGAGACTTGTCACCCACTTGAATCTTTATGAAAAGCAAACAATACTTTAAAAGAGGGAATTGGAAACCTTGCTCCTCAGATCATGCAGAATTCTGAGAAAGTGACTTTCAGTCAGTTCAGTTAAGTTGCTCAGCTGTGTCCGACTCTTTGAGACCCCATGAATTGCAGCATGCCAGGCCTCCTTGTCCATCACCAACTCCCGGAGTCCACCCAAACCCATGTCCATCGAGTCAGTGATGCCATCCAACCATCTCATCCTCTGCCGTCCCCTTCTCCTCCTGCCCTCTATCTTTCCCAGCATTGAGGTCTTTTCCAATGAGTCAGCTCTTTGCTTCAGGTGGCCAAAGTATCGGAGTTTCAGCTTCAACATCAGTCCTTCCAATGAACACACAAGACTGATCTCCATTAGAATGGACTGGTTGGATCTCCTTGCAGTCGAAGGGACTTGCAACAGTCTTCTCCAGCACCACAGTTCAAAAGCATCAATTCTTCGGTGCTCAGCTTCTTTATAGTCCAACTCTCATATCCATACATGACTACTGGAAAAACCATAGCCTTGACTAGATGGACATTTGTTGGCAAAGTAATGTCTCTGCTTTTTAATATGCTGTCTAGATTGATCATAACTTTCCTTCTAAGGAGTAAGTGTCTTAATTTCATGGCTGCAGTCACCATCTGCAGTGATTTTGGAGCCCAGAAAAATAAAGTCAGCCACTATTTCCACTGTTTCCCCATCTATTTGCCATGAAGTGATGGGACCTGATCTTAGTTTTCTGAATGTTGAGTTTTAAGCCAACTTTTTCACTCTCCTCTTCCACTTTCATTAAGAAACTCTCTAGTTCCTCTTCACTTTTCTGTCATAAGGGTGGTATCATCTGCATATCTGAGGTTATTGATATTTCTCCCGGCAATCTTGATTCCAGCTTCTGCTTCTTCCAGCCCAGTGTTTCTCATGATGTACTCCGCATAGAAGTTAAATAAGGAGGGTGACAATATGCAGCCTTGATGTAGTCCTTTTCCTATTTGGAACCAGTCTGTTGTTCCATGTCCAGTTCTAACTGTTGCTTCCTGAAAGTGACTTTAAACATGAGTTTATTAAACTTGTGTTTAGAGGGAGAGGCATGCCTGGTGGGCGGGGTCCCTCTCTCACCCTGACACCAGCTCTTCCTCCCTGTGTTTCACTAGAGCTAAAGGATTTTAGAAATCACTGATTCAAAGACCATTAAGATCTTGGATTAGTAAGTTTAATGAGTCTACAGGAGAGTTAAGCGACAGGCCTCAAGACTGGGGGCTTTACTAGGTGTGGCAGTTTTAAATCATGGCCAGCAGTTCTTTGACAGCCTTCCCCTTGGGCCCTGTGGGCCTGTGACTGGCCTGATCTCTGGGGAATGGTGGGAGTGACACCGTGATTTTCAAGGCTGAGTCAGAAAGGGCCTTATGCCATCTTCTTTGCCCACCAGACTGCTCTTTTCTAAAGATGGGAGCCCTTGGGTAAGGCATCTGATGGCCAGAGGCCACTGCGTTGGGAGAGCTTCAAGGAGGCCTCCAGATCAGCGGTCCCAGTGGGGCCTGTCCCTCAGCCATTCTGGCCAGGTGCCGGGCCTGGGAGTGAAGAAGTCTTCTCAGAGGTGCCTCCTCTAGCCCCAGGCATCCCAGCCCTACTGTGCCCCTTCTGACTTCCTGACCCACAGCCTCTGTACACAATGCACAAAATGATGATCGGTTTCCTCTACTAAAATGTAGCGTGTTGGTTATACAGAAATAGATCGCCTCAACACTAGAAAAAGAAAAGTTGATGAAGGAAGATATGAAGGTACTTAAAATGCTCTGAGAGTTGGGTTTTTTTTTTTTTTTCCTGTTCAGGCTCCTTGTATGTCCTCATGCATACCGTTGGGGATCTGCCTTCAGCCACCTCTCCAACCCCAGTCCACCCCCCACCACATTAAACTTTGCCTCCTGCAGTGTCCTTAAGACTTGCCAGTGTGGTCCTTGTCTGTCTCCTTTCCTTCAGCCCAGAATGTCCTCCCTACCACCTGCATTCAGGCTTCCCTGGTAGCTCAGTGGTAACGAATCTGCCTGCCAATGCAGGAGACATGGGATTGATCCTTGGATCAGAAGATCCACTGGAGAAGGAAATGGCAACCCACTCCAATATTTGGCTTGGGAAATCCCATGGACAAAGGGGCCTGGTGGGCTAGTCCATGGGGTCGCAAAAGAGTCAGATATGACTTAGTGACTAAACAACAGCAACCCCCTGCATTCACCTGAAAAACTACTGCTTATTCTCTGCAATTAAACTCCCATGGCACCTCCACCAGGCAGCCTTCTTGAAACTCCCTGCCTCTGCTGCTGCTGCTGAAACCTCTGCTTGACCCTGTTAGAATACTTTCCATTCACCTTCTCTACGAGCCTTTGACCACCACAGCATCTTTGTCCATCTCCCCTTGAGCATCTGGTACATAGTCATTCTTGCTTCATATTTGCTCAGTAACTGAATGTGGAATTTCAAACTCCATCCTCCCAGCTATGCAACCTTTAGGTAAAATTCTTAAACCTCCTTGATCTCAACTATACTAGCAAAGCTAACATAGACCAGGTAAAGCATAAATGGTAGAACCTATTGTTACTACCTCAGCCCTGTTTACCAGCAATTGCATATGTCCATGATTCTGTAGCTTAGAAGATGGAAACCAAGGGATGAGGAGCCCCTGGTTTTAAGGGGGTCTTGAATATTGCACGCATTCCTAAAACTCAGGTAGGTAGGAGGGGAAAGGGAGGCAAACAAAGGGAGAGCAGAGGTCACCCCTCCCAGAAGGCCAGTGGCATCACGCACATGGAGCTAGCAACCAGAAGCCAGTTCTCCTGACCTGCCAAGAGGCAAGGACCTGGCCTCACCCTTCCAGCTAGAGGATGCAGTCAGGCTGTTGGCTGTCTGGTATCTCCAGACATGTGTGTCATTTCATACTATCAGTTTTAGGGACTTAATTAATTTCCCATTAATTGCCTAAGAAAATCCTTCCTTCCAAATTCATCAGCTTTCAGGCCTCATGAAGGAAGCAGTGGCTTGTTGTTCCTAGTAGTAAAGGTGCTAGGAGTAAAGATGCTGTTCTTAGGGGCAAGAGATGAAGCCCCAACACTGAGCACCAACCTCCAGGTATGTGGCACCAGCAGACCACAGGGAGGCTCAGCATTGAACTGAATGCATCCTCAGATATCTTCTCCTATAAGCTAGTTACACTTAGGCAAGCCTCTGTTCTATTCTAGCCTGCAACGGGTTATATTCTAAACCTGCCCCCTGCCTGTCTATCTCTCTCCCTGACTGGATTGAGTTCCAAAAGGACAAAATGATTTTGTCTATCTTTTGACTCAGTGTGGGTACATTAAATTAATTAGTAATTATTCAACTATCTAGCAAGAACATCACTCTGACCACAATTAGGTCTTTGAAATATAAACTAGCTTGTAGGTATCTTGATTATTCAATAATCACAGTTTTGAACCACAGAATATGAAAGTGAAGGGATACCAACCACCTAGTCCCTTCCCTTTTCAGTGAGAATCTGAGACCCAAAGAGAGGTAATCTTTTCAAAAAGAAGGAAGAAAGGAAGGGAGAGAGGGAGGTACTAACCCTCCAGCATATGCCATGAATCCATTGCTTGATATATATCATGTGATCTTCACAAATACCCTGAAAACCCGCATTTTGCAGGTGAGCAAACTGAATCAAGAAGCCCTGAAATAATGTTTCAGAGTCATCCAGGGAATAGTAAGTAACAGGACTTAGACCTTCGAATATTTTCTTTTGGATTTGTTTGAGGCATTGAGCACAGTCTTCCCAAAGAAGACAACATATGCGCAAGTTCTCCAGGCCCAGGGAAACAGAGGCAGCACAGAATTAGAAAAGTCAGATGAAATGGGATTAGGATCGAAATTCAGCTCATCCAGAGAAGTCCCAGGGAACAAGGTCGGGCTAGGAGCCTGAGTGAACCACCAGAGCTATTGGTCTACCAGCACACAGGGGTCTCTGAGTTCATGGGGGTAACCAAGGCCAGAGGGGCTCAGAAGCCCACAGACCATTGTATTCTAGGATGAGGCAGGGGTCCAGGGAAAGGCTTATACCACCACTTTCCTGTTGAGAGTCTATCCTTTATCTTCTTTAACCCAAGAAGTCTACTATTTCCTTCCATAGAATATTTCAGAGTATGACCTGAACTTAACTGGATATCTAGAATTTTAAAACTGTTTGACCTTGGGGAAGTTCTTAACCTCTTGGTGCTTCTCTGCCTACATCTGGGAAAAGGAGCTTATAATGGGATCTAGTTCATAGAGTTCTTGCGAGAATTAATCGAGTTAACACACATTTGGAATAATGCTTACCACATAATAGGCATAGTTCATGCGTGCTGCCATTATTATATTTTGTTTCTAATTCTCCTTTCATTCATATGGATTTTTAAAATAATTAATTGCTGCATTAGTAATGGTAATCTTCTCAAAATATGTGGTCTTGACCTATTTTTTAAATAATTGCTGCTTTAAATTGAACAGTCCTCCTCAAAGCTTGACAAGTAGCATATTTTATTGATGTTCTAAATTATGTGTGTCTTTTTTCTCAGTCATGTCTAGCATTACTTTATTCCAAAGGTGAAAAGCACTCCATCTGACAGACCACTAACTACATAATTGCTTTAAAGGAAATCTTAGCAGGTGCTTTTGGGTTTTTTTTTTTTTTCCTGCCAAACCAACTGTGGCAACATGTGTTTTCTGATGTACAAGAGGGAAAAAAAGAGGCTCTAATAGCTGCAACATCATTTCAGGTCTATATGAAAATTAAAACATGGAGACTGAATATGAATTCTTGGTTGAAGCAAAGGAGACCCAAGATTCTATTTTTAGTATAGCAAAGTTCAGGCTAGCAGCTCTGAAATAATTCTGTCTGCTACCTTGCAAATTACTGTAAGCCAGAGGATGGTGTTACAAAGGACAAGCGTTACTTTCATATTAGCATATATGTCATGTTTAATCAATCAGAGGAGAACTGTAATTACTTTGCTCTCTTTTCAGCAAACTTTAAAGAAAGGGAGTCATGAACTTACAAAGTAAATGTCATCCTGTTTGGATAGTTATAGTTTTATAGGTAATTTGTTGCAGATTTTATTCAGATAACATGTAATTATTTCCTTCCATGCTCATCTTCAATCCTACAGGACATTTTAAACACAACATAAGGACTACAGATATGAAAATGACCGATGTTACAATCTAATTATTGTAATTTGCTGCATGCAATGTGTTTCTGTTTATTAGCCAATGACTTATGCTACCTCTTCAACAAACTGTCACCTAGATGGAAGAGAGCAGAGATTAAGGGACAAATGTCCTTGAACCTCTATTGTCAATCAGAGGATACACAGTGAGGTTTGGAGGGTAGTGGGTGGGAAATACAAGTCTTGGAGTCAGATAACTCCAGATTTATTTAAAACTGAATTAACATCACGCACAAGCAAAGTAACTGACTGTACTCATTTGTAGTGAGCACTGACAAAATAACCTCTTTTGCTACATGGATTATCCTCTACACCTTGCTTTACATGTTATGGCATCTTGACCATGTAGCTGTTAGATTTCTCTCGAAACACTGGAAACAGTGTCAGACTTTATTTTGGGGGCTCCAAAATCACTGCAGATGGTGACTGCACCCATGAAATTAAGACGCTTATTCCTTGGAAGGAAAGTTATGACCAACCTAGAGAGCATATTAAAAAGCAGAGATATTACTTTGCCAACAAAGTCTGTCTAGTCAAGGCTATGGTTTTTCCAGTGGTCATGTATGGATGTGAGAATTGGACTGTGAAGAAAGCTGAGCACTGAAGAATTGATGCTTTTGAACTGTGGTGTTGGAGAAGACTGTTGCAAGTCCCTTGGACTGCAAGGAGATCCAACCAGTCCATTCTAAAGGAGATCAGTCCTGGGTGTTCATTGGAAGGACTGATGCTAAAGCTGAAACTCCAGTACTTTGGCTACCTCATATGAAGAGTTGACTCACTGGAAAAGACCCTGATGATGGGAGGGAGCGGGGGCAGGAGGAGAAAGGGACGACAGAGGATGAGATGGCTGAATGGCATCACCGACTCGATGGACATGGGTTTGGGTAATCTCCAGGAGTTGGTGATGGACAGGGAGGCCTGGCATGCTGTGATTCATGGGATCGCAAAGAGTCAGACATGACTGAGCAACTGAAGTAACTGAACTGAACTGAAGCTGAAAAGATGTCTCTGGAGCATCCTCTCCACATCACCTCCTATCTCCCCACAGGGAAGCAGTAGCCTGGTGGATACCACCCAGGCTAGACTCAGAGGCAAAATGAGCTACTCAGAAGCTGGGTAGGAAAAACTGGGGATAAAGAGAGAAGATAGCTGCCTTGGAGACTTGGCCCACCCAGTCCTTGAGCATTGCCCTAGATGCTCAGCCGACACTGCCTCCACTCCACAGATCTCTCTGTGGTTAAGGAACCTGGGATGTCTCCAGCAACGACTCCAGCCCAAATCATCAAATATACCTATGACTTCACAATGCAGGAAATGGGCCAGGCCAAATGGCTTCTCTAAAACTTCATAAGGCGTGACTTGCACTGAAAGATGAGAACTCATTCCCCAGGTGATGACATGGTTTGGGTGTGTCCTTTTCTGAACTGATTCACTCTTTGATGAATTATTCTTGGCGGGATGATTCTTCCATATTGAAATCATCATTCAACCAGAGTCTCCAAATCACATGAGCTTTCCTTGCTGGCAGTAGAATCCATCCCCAGACACCTGGCTTGCTTTGAAACAGCACTGGATTGGAATGCAGAGGCCTGGCTTAGACTCTAATCCTTGATGGTAGACCTGGCCAAAACATTGCTAGGCCTCAGTACCTTCCTTAGTACTAATTCATGTACATAATTAAAAGAATTAATTTATGTCCTACCTATCAGGGTTCATCATAGCAAGACCTGTGCATGAAAGGTCTTGAAAAAGTATTGTGTCGTATGAGTGTAAGGAACTCAAACTAGTAATTGTTCCTTTCTTGGAAGTATCCGTTGCTCACCAACCATATACCTTTTGGCTTGAGACTCTTGCTGCATCTCATGTCTACAACCTACCTCCTATCAAGGTGTCATTCTCTTTGCATAAGAGAACATCTTTTAAAAAAACTTTTTTACCCTCCACAAAATACAGTAAGTATCTGATTTTTAAAAAAAAAAACCAGTACTAGTCACACAAGACACCTGATTAAATCTTCAATGAATCAAATTGAATTGACTTAAGCATATCAAAAAGCCTAAAGAGACCAGGCTTGACCACATAAATCAGTGAAACTGGCCAGGTCTAAGCAGAGGGTCAGATGAGAATTGAGGGGCACACTCCCCATCTAGAGGGGCAGGCACTACTTAGCATCGGCCAACTGGGGACAAACAGAAGTATGGCCCAGGTTTGCCAGGTAAGCTGATTTTTCATAAAAGTAACATCCAAACTTTATGAAATTAGTTGACATGTGATTCAATTTTTCCAAACAGTATGGGAAGCCGCACATGTAGGCCAAGCAAAAATGTCCAAGGGCCATAGTTGGCTGATGGACCACCAGTTTACAATCTGTGACCTACCAGTTCAAAGTTAATCATCCCTTGTTGTAACAAACAAAAACACAGAAGAAGATTTCCCATCACACTTCACTCTAGTTCTCCCAACAGCATATTAAAACAACCAGACTTAACCTAACCCTGTTCATCCTGCAGAACCTAAACCCTCCCAACTACCTGCGATAAAGGCCAGTGTGTCCCTGCTGTGTGTGACAAGCATGCAGTACATGCCATGTGTGACTCGGTAACTGCAGAGATTGAATGCTTGTGTTCCCCTCGTCCCCTAATTTGTATGTTAAACTCTCATGCCAAGTGTGATGGCATTTGGAGAAAGGACCTTTGGAAGGTAACTAGGTCATGAGGATGGAGTCCTCATTAATTAGTGCTTTTATTTAAAAAAAAAAAAAAGACCCAGAGAGCTCCCTGTTCCATCCACAATGTAAGGAAACAGTGAAAAGATAGTTATCTATGAACCAGAAAATGGGCCTTCACTAGACACCAAATCTGCTGATGCCTTTATCTTGATTTCCCAGCCCCTAGAACTATAAAAAGTAAGTTTCTGTTGCTTGTAAGCCACAGCCTATGATATTCTCTTACAGCAGCCCTAACAGACTAAGACAGTGACTTAGCATAGAATCCAACAGTATCCAAACTGGCCAACACTCCTTCAATAAGATGAGCCCCCTGACTGCAAGTATAGATAATGACAACCTGAAGTCGCTTTATATTTCCAGGCACTTGCTCCCTATTTATGTAATTACCTGCTGGCGCCTGGCCCCAGGCGATAGGCCGCAGTGAGCACACCTGGCCCACACATCCCTCTGGAGCTTCCCCTCCTCTCTCTTTTCATTTCTTCCGCAAAGGAAAAGCCCAGGAACAGGGCAGAAAATGCTGTGATGACCTAGAGTCCCTCTTACAGCTGCTACTCAATTTCTCCTCTTCAGTATCTCTCCTCCCAGTCACAGGACGAATCCATGTCTGTAATTCAGCCCCTCTCTGTTGATTCCTGCTTCTCTCTCAGGCCCCACTCCCTGTGCACAAACACTCCCATCCAGGACAAACACTCCCATCCAGGATTCTCAAGTTTAAATTCCCTGTGACTCAGGAATGGCTTCCGTTCCAGTGTCACCCTGCACTCTGTCCAGTGGCTGCTAGTCTGCTCCCCTCGACAGGGCTTGCCTGCCCTCAAGCTCAGTCCCCTTTTTCAGTGAGAGGTGCCGAATCAGAGACCAGCTCAGTCCCCTTTTTCAGTGAGAGGTGCAGAATCAGAGACCAGCTCAGTCCCCTTTTTCAGTGAGAGGTGCAGAATCAGAGACCAGCTCAGTCCCCTTTATCAGTGAGAGGTGCAGAATCAGAGACCAGCTCAGTCCCCTTTATCAGTGAGAGGTGCAGAATCAGAGACCAGGGTGACACTAGACTTCAGTGCTAGTTCTCTCAGTGCCAAGCCAATGACCTGGGATCAGAATGTCAAAGCTGCACGGTAGTGATATAAACCCTTCCCTGGGTAGCCTTCCTCTGCAGTTATTGAGATCAGGTAAGTGACAGCAGTCTATAATGCAGAATGTGCCATCTCCGACAAGGGGATTCTTAAACTGAATAACTCAACATAGTTTGGACTTCCAGCTCCAATGCCCTTGCTGTGAAGCCTTCTCTGCATGCACCTACCTCTGAATTGTTACAGCTGTTTGACCTGAATCACTTTTCACTTATCATATTGTTGTTGTGGTCTTTGTCTCCTATGTTCATGATTCCCTTAAGGAGAATATCATTTTCTTGCTTACAAATCTATCAAGCTCTTCAAAGAAAATTCCACTGGTTCCCCCTCCTCTCCATAGGAGAAAGGGCAACTCCCTTGCTTATTCTCCAGTCCCATCTTATCCTGAACCCACGCTATTGTCTACTGAAACTACTTCAGTTCCCCAGACCGGCCACACTGTCCCATGACCAATACTAGTAAGCATCATAGCAAACCATGGGTCCAACACAGTACTCAACTGATGTGTTTAATGCTTGTACGTTTGTGCTAATTCACTTCAGTGGTATCTATTTGCGACCCTTTGGACTACAGCCCATCAGACTCCTCTATCCATGGGGTTCTCTAGGCAAGAATACTGGAGTGGGTTGCCATTCCCTTATCCAAGGGATCTTCCTGACCCAGGAATTGAACCTGTGTCTCTCGTCTCCTGCATAGACAGGCGTGTTTGTTTTGTTTTGTTTTGTTTTGTTTGCCACTAGTGCCCATAACCCTAAAAGCTGGGTATCAATTATGATAATTATGATGCCCATTTGCAAGAAGGAAAAATGAGGCACAAAGGGGTCATTTGCCCAGTCACATGTAGAAATGTTCTGGAGCTAGGATTCAATTCAAGCAATAGTGCCTCAAGAGTCCAGCTCATGCTTTTTCTCCTGCTTGAGACACTCCTTGCTTACTGTTACCTTTATCTTCAATTCTCAACTCAAACAGCATCTTTTTTAGGGAGGTGTCTCCTCCCAGTTCCCTCACCTCCCTCTTATCTAATCCATCCTCATCTTTTCCCTCATCCTGGTACCCATCATGCCCCCCACTGTTGCTCTCCCACACTGCACTTTTGACTCATCTGTTTCTGCATCTAGATTTGAGGACTAGAACCTTGTTCATCATGGAGACTCCAGCATCTGGGTTGGTTTAGTAAGACCAACATCAATAGGTGATATAGCCTGAATGGATGGAGAATGGGTAATGGCAAGGTCTCATTCATATCCTGTCCATCAGAGCCTAACATAGAGAAAGCTTTTCCCATAACAGAGAATTGATACAGGACTAGCGATATGTGAATTATCTTCCTTCCAAAGTCTAGGACAATGGGGTTGGTGGGAGCTGTTGGATGACCCCCACATGGAATGTCCTTGTGTTGTCTGAGTCTATCCTACCTCTAAAATCCTTCTTAAACCTTCCAATGGGGTTTTCTATGAAACTTTTCCTTGTGTCTCCCTTCCTTCAGCCTTGACCCTCATCTTTACACATACAGCCTATCCCACAGTCCTCCTCACACCCAGAATTCTAACACCAGAGAGAGGCATGAAGAAAGCCACCCATAGCAGATGCTACCAAGTCCTGATACAGGGCAGGGGGCCCAAGCTGGTTTGCTGAGAAAGGTGGCAGCCACTTCTACACTTGGATAAAGGGAAGAAGCAATGTGACAGAGAAGCACTCCTGCCGTTTTTGAATGGGGCAACTCTACACAGTGCTCCAGCTCACCCTTCCCATGCAGCCTGTCCAGAGCTTCCTGCTCTTTCCACCTTCCTTGATGGAAGATGATTCACTGGTGGCCCCTCCATCAAGGCAATGAGCACTTCTGGTTTGCATGCCAACTCCAGGTTCAAAATGATAATTCCACTTATGTGAAAAACCTCATTTATGGTGAAATTTAGACTGTTTCTCCCCAGGACCAGGGGAAAGAAACAGGAAAGGAAATTAACTTAAAGATCAGCCATATACATTGAGGCTAACATAGATGAACAAGAGCCTCCTCTTGGAGACAAGTACTAGAGTTCAAGAACCTTGGCTGATTCCCATGTGACACTCTGTTTAGGACCCACTCTTTGAGTGGGTGGGTGAGTAGAGGGGTCCCCAGGTCCATGAACTGGTGCCAGGCTGGAGTACCTGAGCGACTTTCTCTAAAAACCCACTGAAGAGGATTTCCCAAGGTCTTCCCACCCCAATATATAGCCAGCTTCTCCCTACCACTGAGAGGCATCCTACCTACCATATGTGTAGGAAGAGTCCTTGAATGAAGGCTTGAGTTGTCAGTGGGTACAGAAGGATTGCTATCTGATTCATGTTTTTCACTAACTGAATGATAGGGTTAATAGGATGAGGGCTTCATTCTCCAAGAGTAGTGGGGAAAGGAAAAACCAAAATCCTTTCCCAGCATCACTTAGGTACCAGTGGGCACTCAGGTAGAGGTTCCATGACCAAGAGAAAAAGTCAGCCAGCCTCCAACGGGTCATGCACCCCCACCAGCCTCTTGAGGGGTTGCTCAGAGAGTGCTGACAGCCCCCTACTACCCCACACCTCCTCTAGAAACTGTCTCAGAGCCCACCTGCTCGGTCCAGCAAGCAGTAACCCAGACGTGTTCCCCACAGCAGCCACAGGGAGGTAGACCAACAGAGCTCAGCCTGAGAGAGTCCTTTCCCCACCCCTGAGGGGTTGGCATCTAGAGGGGAGATGGCCAAGGTGCTTAGTGCCCGGAGGAGGAGACCTGGGTTCAAATTCTGCCTTTGCTTCTTCCTAGCCACATGACCCTGGGTGAGTTACCTCTCTGAGTCTCCACGCCCTTGTCTGAAGAATGGGGGGATACCAATGTTCCCCACATTGCGGAGGTGGAAAGAGCAAAATGAAGTAAAGTACTTGGCACACAGGAACTGCCTAGCAAAAGCTTGCTGCTATACAACCATGATTAAACTAAGACGCTTCTGCATTGCTCGTCATTCATTCATCCAGGAGAGTTCTCAGATGCCTGTGAGGTGTCAGGCCTTGGGCTTCGTGCTGAAATTGAAGAGATGAATAGTAAAGACAGATCCCCGCTCTCAAGATCCTCGTGACAGGTCAAGTGCCAAGAAGCGGACACAGGGAAAGCTGTGATGCTTCTAGACCCTCACTTTCTCCACTTTGAGGTGGGTGCCTGTCTTCCTGAAAAGACATCAGACAGATGAAGGGGGCATGGAAGGGCCTGGCACACAGGAGCTCAGACAGTGGTCGCTTCCTGCCTTTTTCTCCTTTCCACTGTTTCCTTTTCTCTCCTTTGGGCCCTTGTACTTTCATCTCCTGTCACTCCTTCTTTCCTTTCCTCTCCCTCACCTTTACTGACTTCCTTTCCCCTCCCGATTTCTTTCCCTTTTCTTCTCCACTTCCTGTCCAGACTTCCTCCCTTGTACCCCTGCTCTTCCCTACAGGAAACACTTCTGAGGTCCTGGTTCCCTGGGAGGTGGTCCTTCTCCTCAGAGGCAGCTGGGCACTGGATGGTAGGAGTGTGTCTGGGAAGCTGGAGGGCAGGGACAAGATGCTCACCCGGCAATTTCCTGCTCCAGCCCCTCCCCTATGGGTAGAGGCTGCTCCCCATCCAGAAGACCCTGTTGATCACGGCCTCTGTGGACCAGCTGCTTGGTCCCTTCTCTGAGGGACTACCTTAGATGCAACAGAAGCCCTTTGTTGTGTCTGCTGGTACCTCCACCTGGGAATTCACTCTCCTGTGGGGTAACTTGTCTTCCCCTTAGTGCAGACATTGGGACCGCAGGAGCAGCCGCCCTGTGCCTGCATGACCCCACCTACCCTGGTGGCTAAGATTCATCCCCAGGAAAGTTTTCAAGAAGGAACTGAGAAAATCAGTCCCTCTCCAGAGGCAAACATTCTGTGACCAGAGGCCCCAAAACTGAGTGCCAGTGTCTCCCACAACGTGGAGGAAGCAATGAACGTTGACAAAGTAAACA
Organism: Aepyceros melampus; assembly: GCA_006408695.1. Taxonomy (NCBI): domain Eukaryota; kingdom Metazoa; phylum Chordata; class Mammalia; order Artiodactyla; family Bovidae; genus Aepyceros; species Aepyceros melampus. The sequence goes on along the minus strand of SJXQ01004264.1, from coordinate 187,849 downwards.
CATAGAAGCAAAAATGACAGAGAAAAAGGGAGAAAGAGAGACACACAAGGAGTGAATATTGGGGGCAGCTGAACTTCTGATTCCAACTGTTCCTGGGGCATTTAGTTTAGTTGACTATTCAACTGTTCATTTGAGTTTGTGCCTTACCTTCTTCTGCTCAATGTCTCCCCTTTCTCCAAGCTAGTTTGATATGTGGTTTTGCCACTCACAGCCTTAGGGGACCTAATTAGCTTTTCAAGATGTTAGAGATGTGTGTGTATGCAGAAGAGAAGGCCTCTGCCTTGCGGGAGCTCATAGTTCAGTGAGGAGATGAGCAAGTGCCCAGGTAACTGCAATGCACAACTCAGGTAAAGGCAAATGGCTAGAGCAAGGACAACCTTCCCAGTCTACAGGGTGGGCGCAGAGGCTTCTCTAAGAAAGGAATGTCTGTCCTGAAGGACAGGAGGAAGCCAGGTGAAGAGGCCACAAGACAAAGAGTGATACTAACAGAACGGTCATTCATCATTCCAAGGACTTTAGTTGGCATCTGTAAACGGATCATGCATGTTACAGAATTGTAAGATGTTAGTGTATCATGATATGTTTGACTGTAGCTGTGACACCTGCCTAAGAATAGCTTAAATAATAAAGGCACTTAAAAATCTCTGTGACAGGAAATATTGAGACTGTGGTGCTAAGGCTGGGTCAGCAGCTCAGTAATGTTAAGGACCTAGCTCTCTGTAATACAGCCTCAGAGTCTTGGCTTCTTTCATTTGGTCTAACCTCATGACCACAAGATCAGAGAAGGCAATGGCACCCCACTCCAGTACCCTTGCCTGGAAACTCCCATGGATGGAGGAGCCTGGTGGGCTGCAGTCCATGGGGTCACGAAGAGTCGGACATGACTGAGCGACTGCACTTTCACTTTTCACTTTCATGCATTGGAGAAGGAAATGGCAACCCACTCCAGTGTTCTTGCCTGGAGAATCCCAGGGATGGAGGAGCCTGGTGGACTGCCATCTCTGGGGTCGCACAGAGTCGGACACGACTGAAGCGACTTAGCAGCAGCAGCAGCAGCATGACCACAAGATGGTTGCTGTAGCTCCAGGAATCACATCCTCACTCAGTCATGTCCCAAGTAGCAAGGAAGGGAGTGTGTGGAAAAGTGGCTTCTCATCTGGAACTTCTGTCCTTTTAGTGAGAAGGAACAACTTTTTCCAGGTGTTCCAGACTTCTCTCTTATATCTCACTGGCCAGGACTGGGTCACATGACTATCCTTCACTACAAGGAAGACTGGGAAAGAGAGGACCTGATGTTTTTAGCCTCTATCCAGAAGGCAAGCAAAGAGGAAAAAGCTGATGGTCATTTAATAGGCATCTAACAATGTCTAGTGTCTAAGAGAAAGTTTCAAAATCGTTTTTGCTTGTTTTTAACAGCTTTATTGAGGCGGAATTAATAAACCAAAAAGAAGTACACATATTGTTAACAGTAGGCTCTAAATCATACAGCAGACCTCTAGAACGTATTCACTGTGTATATTTAAACCTTTATACCAATTGAATAGCAACTTGCCATTTTCTCCTCCATCCAACCCCAAGCGACCACCATTCTATTCTCTGCTTCTACTAGTTTGACTCATTGGAAAAGACCCTCATGCTGGGAAAGATTGAGGGCAGGAGGGAGGAGAAAGGGGCCATAGAGGATGAGATGGTTGGATGGCATCATCAACTCAATGAACATGAGTTTGAGCAAACTCTGGGAGACAGTGAAGGACAGGGAAGCCTGGTGTTCGTGGGGCACAGAGAGTTGGACATGACTGAGTGACTGAGTAACAACATGAATTTGACTATTTTAGATTCCACATATAAGTGGAATTATACAGCATTCGTCTTTCTGTGACTGACATTTCAATTAGCATAATCTCTTCCAGATTCATCTATTTTTGCAAATGGTAGAATTTCCTTCCTTTTTAAGGCTAAATAATATTTCATTGTGGGCTTCCTTGGTGACTGAGTGGTAAAGAATTTGCCTGCCAATGCAGGATACGTAGGTTCAATCTCTAGGTTGGGAAGATCTCCTGGAGAAGGAAATGACAACCCTCTCCAGTATTCTTGCCTGGAGAACCCCATGAGCAGAGAAGCCTAGTGGGCTACAGTCCATGGGGTCACAAAGAATCAGACATGACTAACAACAACAATATGCCACTGCATGTATAGACCACAATATCTTTATCCATTCATCTGTCAACAAACACATGAGTTTTTGTTCCCAAGTCTTGGCTGTTGGGAGTAATACAGCAGTGAACATGGGAATGCATAGATCTCTTCAATATCCTGATTTCAATTTTTGTTTATATATACACGCATTCTTTCCATCTGAGCCACCAGGGAAACCCAATACAGGCATACCTCAGAGATGTTGCTGGTTTGGCTCCAGACCACTACAATAAAGTGAGTCACATGAATTTTTTGGTTCCCCAGTGGACATAAAAGTCATGTTTATAGTAGACTGTAGTCTATTAAGTGTATAACAACATTATATCTAAAAGATGTACATACCTCAATTAAAAAATAATTTTTGTTTAAAATGCTAGCCATCATTTGAGTAGTATCAAAGACCTGATCACAGACCTCACAACAAATATAAGAATAATGAGGCAGTTTGAAATATTTTTAGAATTACCAAATTCTAGACACAGGAAAGTGAGCAAATGCTGCTCAGAAAATTGTACCCATAGACTTGCTCCATGCAAGGTTGCCACAAACCTCAATTTATATTTTAAAAAAACCCTCAATATCTGTAAAGCATAATAAAGTGAAGTACAATTTCTATATTATATAATAGTTCTATTTTTAATTTTTTGAGAACCTCCATAGTGGTTGGCACCATTTTACATCCTTATCAACTGGAAACAGAATCTCACCTTACAAGAGCTCCAATTTCTCCACATCCTCACCAAAACTTGTTATCTTTTGTTATTGTTCTTATTGTTTTTATATAATAGCCATTCTGACAGATACCCTATCAGGTATGAGGTGATAGCTTATGGTGGTTTTGATGTGCGTTTGCCTGATAATTAGTAACCTTAAGTACCTTTTCATCTACCTGGTTGAATGGCTCTCTTCACTGGAAAAATGGTCTTTTCCCAGTTTTTAATCAGGTTATTTGCTATTTTGTTATTGAGTTGTAGAAGTTTTTTTTTTTTTAATATATTTTGGATATTAACCCCTTACCAGATAAATTATTTGGAAATATTTTCTCATGTTACACAGATTGTAAGATAAATACAGAGACCAATGGAACAGAATAAAACCTCCAGAAATAAACCCACATGTATACAGCCAACTGATTTTCAACAAGGGTGTCAAGAATGCACAATGGGGAAAGAATAGTTCTTCAACAAAGGAAGAGGGAAGACTTGGGGAAGATTAAGTATCTACATCCAAAAGAATTAAATTGAGCCTCTCTCTTGCACCATACACAAAAAAATCAACTCAGAAAAGAGTTAAAGATATAAACATAAGATTTGACACTCAACATAGGGGGAAAGTTCCTTAACATTGATCTTGACAATGATTTTTTTTTGCTATGACACCGAAAGTACAGGCAACCAAAGCAAAAATAGATAGGTAGGACTAGAGAAAATGAAAAAGTTTGGCAGAGCAAAGGCAACACTTAGATTAATAAAGGTATTTATTTTACTGATTAGGAAGCTAAACACCAGTCAAGTGAAGTCCCTTAGCAAAGTTCAGACAATAGCTGGTAGCAGAATCTGGCTGGAACCCAGGACTCCTGTCCTCCAGCCCAATGCTCTCTCTATCAGATCCCACTGCCCCATCTCACAGCCCCAACTTCTGAATTTATCAACACAATAGCCTTGTCTCTAGAATCAAACTATCTCAGATTTCCCGGCCCACCTTGCAATGAAATCATTAATATTGTGGAGCTCAGACAATATGACGGATTGGAAAATGTTTAAGGTGTGAATTCAGGGGCTCTGAAGTCTCCTTGCCCACAGCCTGCCCCCTTACCCTCTTACCAAGCTTTGCCCCACACAGCAAGTGAGGATCCAGCAGATGAAAAGAAGGAAGGCAGGGGAATTACCAAAATGGCAGTTGGTATGCCCATGCCCATGCTCTCTCCGAACCTGTCTCTGAACTCACGTAGATTTAACCCACAGTCAAAATAAATACAAGCCCTAATGCAGGCGTCAAAGCATCAGTTCCTATCCTGACTCTGCCTGTGTGGGGGTCACACTGGAGTCTCAGTTTTCTTGTCTGGAAAATGGACGGTGGGATTTGACACCCAGAGAGGACTTGAAAATGTTTGAATGTATTCTTCCTCAAAGTTCCAAACCTGCTGGCTAAGTGGATTCCTAATACATGTGAACAGAGGGTCTCCAGGCTTCAGGAAAAAGCCTTGGTTCTTCGGGTCTCTTTTCATATGACCCACTTCCACGTACTATCCCCGGCTCTTCTCAGAATCCCACTCCGAGAAGCCTTTGCCCTTCACTTCTCTGTACCAGCAAAGTGCTATGTGGAAACCACAACCATACCACCCGATGTGTGAGTCAGGGTCGGGGCAGGGTCGGGGTATGGAGGGGGATTGTCCCCTTCAGACTGCAGGGATTGGGGGGGAGAAGGAGAAGGAGGATGAGGTAAAGGGCCAGCAGCTCACACCTCACTTATTGTAAGTAGCCCATGTGGTTTGACTTTGCACCCACTTCTCCAGTGGGAGTCTGCGTGTTAGCACCTAGGGACACCTGTCTCCAATTAGCCCAAACATTTCCCGAAGAAATGATACCCCCTAGAAGATGGGCCTCCAGCAGTCTCTCCAGCCTGCAGAGAGAGTCATGGCTTTGTCCAAACTCTCAGCCAGCAACAGAGCAGAAACAGGAGAGGGATGGAGGCGGGGAGGTTTGGGGCAGGCTTCCAGGAGGGGCAGGGAGAAAGAGCAGAAACACCACCCAGGCCTGAACCTTCCCTCCGGCCTGGGCACACCTGGTGGCCTTGTGGCTGCAGGCTTGGAGATGTCTGGCATTCCTCAGTGGCCACGCTGGACCAGAAATGGAAGCCAGCCTACCCGGAGGGCTTCAGAGGGCTCTGGGGCTGCGGGGGTCACCTTTTGGGGGTCTGGCTGGATTTCATGGTCCCGGCTGTCTGGATGATTTGCTGAGGATTCCAGTCCACTGGGCCCCCTGCTGAGAGAACTCACCCAGCTGCAGAGAAGCTGCCAGTGGCTCTGCGGGGCTTTCAATAATATTAGAAAAACAAAACAATCCCCCCTCCCCTGGGCTACCTTGAGTGTTCCCCCTTAACACGTTTGATTGACTGAAAGTAAATTACTTATTCTCACATCTTCAGCAGGAGATTAGACTTCCAATAGGAGCTAATAGGCCTCAGTCCTAATACAGGGACTGAGAGGGGATGGATTTCTGAACCACAACCACACACTGTAATTCCATTTTCAAAGTGAATGCATTGATTAATTCTTACAATCGGATTCCTAGGTCCCTTAGCAAACAAGCCAGGTAAAATCCTTATGACTTGGCCATTTGGGTTTTGGTTGGGTTTTTTTTTTTTTTTTTTTTGGTTTTTTAATTCATGTACCATAAAATTGAGATGTAATTCACAAACCATAAAATCCACCCCATTTAGGGTGTACAATTCAATGGTTTTTAGTATACTCACAGAGTTGTGCAACTATCATCACTGTCTACTTTTTGAACATTTTCATCACCCCAAAGGAAAATCTGTTAGCAGTCCAGCCCTGTTTTCCCCTCATTTCAGCCTTGTGCAACCACCCATCCACTTTATACATATACATATAGATGTGTGTGTGTGTGTGTATATATATATATATATATATCTGCCTATTCAGTCATTTTGTAGAACAGGAATCAGACAGTATTTATCTTATTGTGTCTGGCTTCTTTCACTTAGCTTAACATTTTCAGGGTTCATCCATTTTGTAGTATGTATCAGTACTTCATGCCTTCTTAAGGCTGGGCTTCCCTGGTGGCTCAGAGATTAAAGCATTTGCCTGCAATGCAGGAGACCTGGTTTCGATCCCTGGGTCAGGGAAGATCCCCTGGAGAAGGAAGTGGCAACCCACTCCAGTATTCTTGCCTGGAGAATCCCATGGACGGAGGAGCCTGGTGGGCTGCAGTCCACAGGGTCGCAAAGAGTCGGACACGACTGAGCAACTTCACTTTCACAACATCCATGCATGTACCACACTTTGTTTATCTACTCACCAGTTGATGGATATTTGGATTATTTCCATTTTATAATGAGTACAAGTAAAGCTGCTATTCACATGTAGGCTTTATTTTATTTTATTTTATTTTATTTTATTTTATTTAGGTCTTTTTCTTTGAACTCTCTTTGGAAAGGAGTAAGCCTTAATGCCCCCTTCACGGATCATAGCCTTGTGATCCACGAGCCTCTGGAGGGTGAAGAGGAGACTGAAAAACCTGGCTGGAAACTCAACATTCAAAAAAACTAAGATCTTGTCATCTGGTCCCATCACTTCATGGCAGATAGATGGGGAAAAGTGGAAGCAGTGACAGATTTTATTTTCTTGGGCTCCAAAATCACTGCAGACATTGACTGCAGCTATGAAATGAAATCATTCTTGCTCCTTGGAAGGAAAACTATAACAAATCTAGACAGCATATTAAAAAGCAGAGACATCACTTTGCTGACAAAGGTCCATATTGTCAAAGTTATGCTTTTTCTAGCAGCCATGTACAGATATGAGAGTTGGACCAGAAAGAAGGTTGAGAGCTGAAGAATTAATGCTTTTGAATTGTGGTCATGAAGAAGACTCTTGAGAGTCCCTTGGACTGCAAGATCAAACCAGTCAATCCTATAGGAAATCAAGCCTGAATATTCACTGGAAGGACTGATGTTGAAGCTGAAACTCCAATACTTTGGTTACCTGGTGCAAAGAACTGACTTATTGGAAGAGACTCCAATGCTGGGAAAGATTAAAGGCAAAAGGAGAGGCAGGCAGCAGAGGATGAGATGGCTAGATAGCATCACTGACTCAATAAACATGAGTCTGAGCAAGCACTGGGAGATAGTGAAGAACAGGGGAGCCTCACATGCTGTGTGTAGTCAGTGGATTCACAAAGAGTAGGACATGACTTAGCAGCTGACCAACAACAGCAAGGCTTGAAACACCCTCTAGTGTTTCTCATTCACTGCTCTTAATATTTCTCCATTGTTGTTCAGAGATAATGTGTACAAAGTGCCAAATTCTGGGCTTGGTACCCAGGTGGCCCCCAACCAACAGGAGTTGTTGTTGATTCTTAACAGAGGCCATTCATGGGCTTGAATCATGGTGAGCAAGGTCACCCATAAAGGACAATCTGAAGCCCCATCCATGTATTGTGACAAGGAGCTATTGTCCATTCTGGAGCCAGAGAGGAGGCATAATCTCAGAGCTCTGGAATCCTCGAGCAGTCCCTTAAAGATATCAATCTCATTTCCTCTTTTCACAGAAAACAAAGCTGTTTAAGGGAGCTCTGGCCAGAATCAGAAGACCTGGGTTTCAGTTCGGACTTCACAACCAACAGTCACAAGATCTTACCCAACACACTCCAGCTTTCTAAGTTTCAATTTCTAAGTTTCGATTTTTTTCTATAAATCAGAGACCCAGTGCACATGCACATGAGTGCGTACAACCACACACACACACACACACACACACACCTGAAACAGTCATGGTGGCTCCATCCCATTTGTAAGCAACTGGCTGAGAAATGTGCTACCCTCCCCTGCTTTGACAAAAAAAGAAATGGTTTCTGAATCTTGGGAGTCAAGTTTTGGGTTACCAGAGAATGTTGGGATCATACTGAAATGGATCCTCCTTCCCAAGAGTGTCGCTTGACATGGTAAGTGGAATCCACCCGTAGGAAGTTGTTGAGTGTGAGGTTGTCAAGACTGGCCACCCAAAATACCCCTACCCACTATGATGGAGTGCTTGCAAGGGCCCAGAAATGGGGGAAGGGTGTCTCTCGGAGCTCCCAAATGTGCCGACCAGAGCAGGAGACAGCTGTGAACATCTGCCAAAGGCTGAGAGCCTGCAGGCCAGGACTATCAGTGGAGACAATGAATAGGTGGAAAAGGGGGAAAGGGAGCAGCCCCACCCATGTCTGGTACACAGGCTGTGCTGGAACCGGTCCAGCTGGGAAGAGCAGCCTGGATGCCTCAACGCTGTCTGGGTGACAGCAATGCAGGACTTGGTCAACTAAAGTCGAGAACAAAGGTTATGGGTCTGCTTAAGTCCTCTTCAGGGGCAAAGGGGAGGGCTACCCCTACAGTGTAAGATGTAAGTGGCAGTAGGAAACAAAAATAAAGTGGCTTGGAGTTCAGAGTTTCTAATATCCTGCTTTTACCTTGAAAGTGGAAATAATCGCTCAATTGTGTCTGACTCTTTGTGACTCATGGACTGCAGCCCACCAGGCTCCTCTGTCCATGAAATTCTCCAGGCAAGATACTGGAGTGGGTAGCTATTCCATTCTCCAGGGGATCGTTGCAGTCGAGGGATAGAACCCTGGTCTCCTGCAGTGCATGCAGGTTCATTACCATCTGATTTATCTTGAAGTGATGTTCTTTATAAGGTAAAGAACTTGTCTGGGGCTGGGCTCAGTGATGAAAGGACAATCCAGAAAGCCTGGACACTGATGCTAGATGGACCAGGATCTGCCTTCTTATCTGCCTTCCCATCTGCCTTCCCAGATTGGCTCTGCCCATCTGTGTGAAAATGGTCACCCCACTGACCATCTTCCAGTCTCTTCTTCCTTAATTAACAAATGGGCACAATCAGATCTGTCTCGAAGCATTAGATGCAGAGAAAGCATTTCAGGGAAAGATAAGCAAACTGACAAAACTGTTTCATGCGGCACCTCTGAGGACAGGAAAAGGACTCTGTGGCAAGGGAGGGGACTGATGGAGAAGAGGAACACCCTTTTCACTCTACACCTCCATGGAGACTGGACTTTGAGCAGGCAGGAACGAGATGGAGGAGCTCTCTCTGTGTGGCTTTCCCAGTGGTAGATATACTTTAGTTTATCTTTTGATATACTTTAGCTTCCAGGCCCTAAGCCAAGCCCTTTTTATGTATCGTGTTGTTTAATCCTTGCAAGCACACGATGACATAGCTACTAGTATTATCCTGTATTTTCTTCCTGAGGACAAAGAGACAGAGAGAGAGTAGACACTGAGCAACAGAATCAGGATTAAACTCCAGCAGTCTGCTTCCAGCTCCACAATTGTAGACAGAGAGAATGTAGGTAGGCTTTAAAATTGGTGCCTGGACCAGTGCTAGGGACAGAGGATGTACTCCCATGAATGAATAAGTGGATAAACTAGAAACTATGGAAAATTCAGAAAATGTGTAGAAGAAAATCTAAATTAACAATAATCTCTTGATTCAGAGATAGCCACTGTATTTTTTTATTTTTTCGTCCAAGATTTTTTTCTGAAAATAGCTTGTATTTAATGAGGAGCAGTATTTTACATAATTGAATTTGCAATGTACCTATAATTTTCTATACAGCTTTTTTCAATTAAAGTGTTATCATGAGTATTTTCCCATGTCACTTAAAATTCTTCAGAAGCATTGTTTTAATGATAGTGTGATATTTCACTGTGTTGTTATGTTACAGTTTACTTAACCATTCCACTATGGTTAGACATTTGAGCTGCTTCCAAATAATTCTGCAATAAACATCTCTGTGCATATAAATCTTTGTGCCAGTTTCTATTTCTTTGGCAGACATTTCTAGAAGAGGAATTACAGGTCAAGTTTTAGGAGTATTTTTAAAGTCTCTAGGTACATACTGCTAAATTGTTTTCCAGAAAGGTAATGCCAGTTTGCATTCCCAAAAGAAAGTGTGACTATCTTATTTTTCTCTCACCAAAATTGAAGATTAATTATTCAAAGCATTTTGCCAGTCTGATATATTTTTAAAAGCTCATTTCTATATGCATATTTATTACTAGCAAAGCTGAACATGTTTCTAAGTTCATTGCTAACTTTTATAGTCCTTCCATGAGATAGCTCTCTCCTTACTTCATTTTCCTATTGTAGAATTAATGTTTATTGATTTGTAAGTGCTTTTTATATATGAAAGTTATTGATCCTTTATCATACTTATTTCACTGAACTTTGCCTTTGGTTGACAAACTCTCCCATCTTTACCTCTTAACCTTTTTCTCTGATTGTCCATGAAACACTTGTAACTACACTTCCAGTGACATGTAAACCTTGTCACTTTACACATTCTGTCAGAGTCTGAGCCGTCAACAAAGACACGTGGTATCAGGAGATGGCCTCATGCATAACTCAAAACTCAGAAAGTGAGGTGCCCAGCTCATTGCGCTAGACCCAGTTTCTACCACCATCACCCGTGTCAGCTGCCTGCCTCTTTGCCTGCCCTGGGGCCAGGCCAGGCAGCTGACATTGACTGCTCTGACAGGCGTGCACTTGAAGTGGCATTTTACCAATCACCAGTCTCAGATCACAGAGCTCAGGGCCAGCTGCAGGTGTCAGCAGCCAGGATGGAAACCATGACAATGATTAGTGACACGGGGGCACCAACAGATGTTTCTGTCCCTTACAGTTGCTGATCTAACAAGTCAGTTCACAGCTGGTACAGCTCTCCTGGGCCCCAGGGTTGCAGAGCTGAGGGGAAGGAGCAGGGGAACCAACCTTTTCCATTTTTGGAGGCCTGACCTGGGTGGAGAGGCCGGGGGAAAGATGACTTCCAAGGACTTTAACCAATAGTGTAAAAAGGATGTTGAACACATGCGTGGCAGGTGCCTGACCACCTAAAAATACAAAGTTCCAGAGACCCACGTGTCACACTCTGATTCATTCCTTTATTCATTCAAAGTATGTCCACCAGGTGGATGAGAGGGGTCAAAAGGAACCTTCCCAAAGAAAATTTGGCCGGAGCCGAATTGTAAAGGATAACTGGGAGCTTTGCAGGAAGGGCATTTCACAGAGAGGGAACAGAGGCACAAAGGTCCAGAGGATGAGAGAGAACTGTTAATTTTACTGTCTCAACAAAATAAATTTCTGATGCGGCTGAGGGAGGTCTGTTGACCAGCAGCGTAAACTGCACCTCTGAGCAAGGCATTCAGAACGCAACAAGTGGATCTCAAAATCAAGGAGGAAAACACAGAGGTCCGACAGAATCCTCTCTTTTCCTTGAGATTCAGCTCAGGGCCGTCCTCCTTTGGCAGGCCCGCCTGGTTCCCCCATCCATCACCACCCCTTCTGGGGGCCCACATGCCTGCAGACTTGTAATTTTCTATGCATCACATTGACTGGGCTGCAAGCCTCTGAGTCCCTTGAGGAGAAAGCCTGTATCTAATTCATCATAAATCCCCAAGGCTAAGAGAGGCTTGGTTTTGGAAAAAGACGTAGAAGTCTTGTTCGGGTCAGTTTGCTATGAGACAAACCGAGGCTCAGGGAAGTTACAGAATGAGCATCCTCAGGGCAAGAGACAATGCTGGGATTCAAGCCCAGATCTGGATGTCCCTCACCTGGGGTGCCCTCAGCATCTTGTATGGGGAGGGGCTAAGTCAGCCCTGAGACAGAATGGCCCCAGAGAGTGGGAACTGGTGAACTCGGGTACACGAAATTTGTGCACTGGTGACGAGTGACGTTTCCAAAAGCATCTCTGCCTAGCCTGCCTGCTCTGCCGGATTCCCTGTGTCCGTGTGTGCTGGACACTCGTGGATCTTCTCAGTTCAGAAAATCACATCCTTCAGTTCCAAGAAAACTGCCAGGATTGATTCTTGGAAAATTCCCTCCCCTCTGTTTCCCTGGTTATTTTTTTAAATTTTGGAAGCTTATTAATAAAATGTTGGCTACCCTGGCTGATCCTATCCTTTTCTTACATCTTCTTCCTATTTTCTATCTCTTCATCTTTTTCTTCCAAATGTTCCTTTTTACAGTAACCCCCTGTTCTTTTTTTTTTTTAATTTGTTTTTAATTGAAGGATAATTTCTTTACCATGTTGTGTTGGTTTCTGCCATATAACAACATGAATCAGCCATAAACATACATATGTCTCCTCCCTCTTGAACCTCTCTCCTATCTGGCCCCCTGTTCCTGTTCCATAGATTCAACCTATTTTATTACTCTGATTATATTCATTTCTGACCGCTTTTCTGTGTTTCTGCATTTTCTTTCATCCAGTCTTCAGAATAGAAGCTCTCCTTAAATGCCTGGTGATCCTTAGCTGCCTGTTCAGATGGGTGTGGCAGTCACTGGAAGTAGTTGGAAACTGTGTGTGTGGATGGGGCACGTTGACGGGAAGCAGAGGTATGGTGAGCCAACTTGTGTTTTAGGATCCCCCAAGAGTCATTCTCTGAGAGTCTTTCTTTAACTGATTTGTGCCTCACGTAGCGATCCCAAACCCCTGCAGGCAGCACAAGTCCTAGAAGCCAGTTTTGGATAAGAGACAGAGGGGGAAGAGTGACATGGAGGCTCATTGTTGGGCCCTCAAGCTCCAGTTCTTAATGTGGCTGCCCTCCCCACTAGGCTGGTGTCCTCAACTTTCGAGTTTCTTCTCTTTGTCCAGAGCTGGCCTCCATCCAGCTACTGAGAGAGGCAGGGCTCGTTGCCTACTGCATGGATTGGGAGAAGAAATCCCCAATACCTGCTCTTTATAAAATCATTTGAACTGTTTTACTGCCTGAAGCTCCTAAGCTTTACCCTCCGAGGTACCCAGCTCCTCCAATTTCTTAGCATTTCTGGGATTTTGTGATGGGATAAGCTCCCTTTACCTTGGCTTCCACCCATCCTGGCAGGCAAGGCCTCAGCTCTCATCTGCTAAGTCAGTTCCATTTATCTGTCACTTTTCATCTTTAAAAATTGTGTTGACATCTCTCAACTGCTCTCTCTTTGTCTATGGAGTTGTTGCTTTTTAATTCCTTATTGTACTTGTTTAAGGTTTTGGAAGAAAAACTGTTTAAATGAATATTTAAGTGTATGTTCCAATCTTCCTTGTTTGCTACTTCTAAGTACTTAAGTTTTGAAATCTCTATGTTCCGGTCATTATTCATACCAAAGAAGCCAAAGAAGCCACACAGAATATTTTTCTTGCCATGGAATTCAAAAATAATCCTCTGCCAGAGATGAAAAATTCTAGTCTCTTTATCATAAACATGTATCGTCAACAATTATTACTGTGTTAGCCATTCAGTTATGTCTGACTCTTTATGACCCTATGGACTATAATCCGCCAGGCTCCTCTGTCCATGGGATTTCCCAGGCAAGAATATTGGAGTGAGTTGCTATTTCCTTCTCCAGGGCATCTTCCCAACCCAGGGATCGATCCTGGGTCTCCAGCATTGCAGTCAGATTCTTTACCATCTGAGCCATGAGGGAAACGTAAACGACTATTAAGCACTAATTGTATGCTGGGTATTAAAAAGCAGAGATATCACTTTGCCAACAAAGGTCCATATAGTCAAAGTTATGTTTCTTCCAGTAGTCATGTACAGATGTGAGAGTTGGACCATAGGGAAGGCTGAGAGCCAAAGAATTGATGCTTTCAAATTGTGGTACTAGAGAAGACTCTTGAGAGTTCTTGGACTGCAAGGAAATCAAACAAGTCAATCTTAAAAGAAATCAACCCTCAATACTCATTGGAAGGACTGATGCTGAAGCTGAAGCTCCAATACTTTGACCACTAGATGAGAAGAGCTGACTCACTGGAAAAGTCCCTGATGCTGAGAAAGACTGAAGGAGGCAGCAGAGGATGAGATGGTTGAAGAGCATTACTGATGCAACGAACATGAATTTGAGCAAACTCTGGGAGATAGTGAAGCACAGGGAAGCCTGGCATGCTGCAGTCCAGGGGGTCACAAAGAGTCGGACACAACTGAGTGACTGAACATCATATACCAGGTACAGAGCTAGGTGCAAGTATGCAGACATCCTTGCTGTCAGCGAGCTGGTGGTTTAGCTGGGGAGGTAGATATAGAAAGGAGCCAGAGTGATCATAGACGCATTCAGGGATGGAAAGATCCGGTGACAGAGAGAGTGAACAAGTCTGCCTATGGTAAGGAAGAGGCCAGGGTGAGGCCAAGCCCTTCTTCCTGCAAAGCTCCACATTCATACGTGCTGAAACAACAGCCATTACAACATCAGCAAAAGGGCTGCTGCAAGGTGTGTAAGTTCCTCGGTCCTAGTGTGTGCTCAAAAATAATTGATGGAGGGAATCAATTATTCCCTGGTGCCAATACAGGGGACGTGAGTTCGATCCCTGGTCCAGGAAGATCCCACCATGCCTTGGAGCAACTAAGCCCGGGAGCCACCACTACCAACCTGCATGTTACAGCTACTGAAACCCGAGCACCTAGAGCTCATGCTCCACACGAGAATCCACCTCAATGAGAAGCCCACGCCCTGCAACAAGGAGTAGCCCCCCACTCACCACAGTTAGAGACAGCCTGCGCACAGCAACGAGGACCTAGTGCAGCGAAAAATGAAATAAAATAAATAAATACTTTTTTGGAGAAGAATTCATGGAATATGTGAGAGATCTAAATGACAACTCCATGGCTCATCAGCTGTACAAATGCAAGGGTGTCTGTTTCAAAAAGACGTAGGAGGTGTGATTAATTCTCTGTCTGGTGGGTTAGGGGAAGCAGGCGACAAAGACCTCTCCTTTCTATAAAGCTCTGAGATATTCCTTACATGTATTCACACACACATGCATAAGCTCTACCTATCGTCAATGCATATCTATACATCTACTTTTCTTAAAGGAACACACACACATCACAAAGTTCCTGCCCAGAGCTTCTGAGTCATGTGACTTTACAATGCAGAGGTCTGTAAATTACAGTGTGTTAAACCCCTCTGTCTATGTGGAGTTTAAAACAAAAGGAAGAGAATGACAAGGAGGACAGGGTGTGGGAGAACACATTAGCCAGGGACCAGCCCCAAACACAGAAAATGAAATTCCCACCTGGGGGAATTCTTAGCACTCACAAGCCTGCAAAACAAGCTGGGACCCAGGGAGGTGGGGGAGGGGGCATCGGGACGATGCACTGCCAGCTCAGAAACACCAACAGGTTGCTCCCAACAAAGCAAAAGGTGCCAGTGGGGAAATAGATTCACAGGAGCACATGTGCTTGAAAGGGATAACTCAAAGCTTTTGAGCAGGAATTGGAGGGACAAAGAGAGGAGAGTGTGGAGGCTTCTGATAGAGAAAGAGGCAACAGGGGACTCCCAGGCCGAAGAGTGCCAAGAACGGAGAGTGCATTAAATCCTGCCATGACAAAGGGGCAGCTTAATATCAACTGCTATCAGTCATAGCAGAGAGCATGTCCTCCACATTCCCTATGCCACTAGGACAGGAGAATGGGAGGAGTGAGACTCTGGACAGCCAAGAGAAAAAAGAACTGGAATTCACTCTTCATGGCCTGCTTTCCCCCAGTTTCCTACAAAACTAGACTCTGGTCAATTCAAAAAGACAGTAGAGGGCAAGAGGGGGGTCTCAGAACCTTAGGGCAACTTAGGGGTGTAGGGCAGTTTTTCTCACATGATCCCCCTTACCAGGAGATGACAGGTACCATTGCAGAGATGAGGTTCAGAGAGGCTGAGTGCCTTGCCAAAAGTTGCCAGCAAATCAACAGCAAAGTTATGACCAGAAACCAGGTCTACTTATTCTGAGTCCAACATCTATTCTCCCAGATCTGATTCTCTCTTTTGTCTAGCAGTGGTGCCCATTTTTAGTACATCTTACGGTGTCTATGACACCAAATCCCATTCCCAGGTTGTAAGTCTGTATGCATAACCCAGACGTGGTTTCCCTGGTGGCTCAAAGAATCCATCTGCAATGCAGGAGACTCAGGTGTTATCCCTGGGTGGGAAGATTCCCTGGAGGAGGAAATGGCAACCCACTCCAATATTCTTGCTTGGGAAATCCCATGGACAGAGGAGCCTGGTGGGCTCCAGTCCATGGGGTCATAAAGAGTTGGATATGACTTAGCTACTGAACAACAACAACAACAACCCAGACATAGTCCAGCTTTCAGAGAAGATGAATCAAGGATCTTAGTGGTGGACCAATCTTTTGCCCACCTTGCTCCTCCCAACTCTCTATCACTTCACTCTCATTCATCTCCTTCACAGGGCTTATCTAGATCAGAAAATACTCTGCCAATTTTTTGACACATCTCCTTAGTTTGTTGTCTCTCTCCTCCACTAGAATCGAAGGGCAGAGTCTTTATCTGTCTGTTCACTGTGATATTCCCAGTGCTACAATGACGCCTGGGGCTTCCCTGGTGGCGCAGAGGTTAAAGCGGCTGCCTGCAATGTGGGAGACTTGGGATCGATCCCTGGGTCGGGAAGATCCCCTGGAGAAGGAAATGGCAACCCACTCCAGTATTCTTGCCTGGAGAATCCCATGGACAGAGGAGCTTGGTGGGCTACAGTCCACGGGTCGCAAAGAGTCGGACATGACTGAGCAACTTCACTTCATTCACAATGATGCCTGGAGTATACACCCTAAAGGACTCAATAAGTATTGGTTGGATGAATGAAGGCATGAAAACTTAGCTCTGAATGCCACCTCCACCACTTGTTAGCTGTGTGACCCTAACCAAATGAGTTAACCTCTCTGAATCTCAGTTTCTTTAGCTTAAAATAGGGATGGTGAAAGCCACTTTGCAAGTAATCACAAGAAATTTGGTTATCATGGGAACAGCATATTTGGCACATTATACACATAAACACGATACACAGTGGCTATTATTATCACTTTGGGTATCCATGCAATTGCCCACTCTGGCCTTAAAAATGAAGGCCTTATATTGTCACTTATTAGAAAGTGGACA
The DNA here is from genome assembly GCA_006408695.1 of Aepyceros melampus. Lineage (NCBI taxonomy): Eukaryota > Metazoa > Chordata > Mammalia > Artiodactyla > Bovidae > Aepyceros > Aepyceros melampus. Next base: position 170,995 of record SJXQ01004264.1, on the reverse strand, counting down.
GTGAGCTGGGATATGGGCCAAACTATTGGTCAAAACTGTCCCAAACCAGGCCAGATTTGAGAGAAGGGGACATAGACCCTACTTTTCAGTAAAAAGAGCGAGAAAGGCTGGTGTCTGGTACCGACGCTGGGATGATCCATGTTGATGGATAGTGGTCTACAGAGTTGTTGTTCAGTTGCTCAATCATGTCCCACTCTTTGCAACCCCATGGACTGCAGCATGCCGGTCTTCCCTGTCCATCACTATCTCCCAGAGTTGCTCAAACTCATGTCCATTAAGTCGATGATGCTATCCAACTATCTCATCCTCGTCACTCCCTTCTCATCCTGCCTTCAATCTTTTCCAGCATCAAGGTCTTTTCCAATGAGTCGGCCCTTCACATCAGGTAGCCAAAGTACTGGAGCTTTTTCATCTTCAGCATCAATCCTTCCAATGAATATTCAGGGTTGATGTCCTTTAGGATTGACTGATTTGATCTCCTTGCTGTCCAAGGGACTCTCAAGAGTCTTCTCCAGCAGCAGCCTCATAAAGCAGGTGGTTTAGGGTATGAGCTCTAGATTGGTTGGTTTGCATTTTAATAGTGCATGCCCAGGGACCAAGTGAGTTGTTTATTATCTCCAGGAACTGGTTAACTCCAGGAGGGGCAGTCTTTCCAAAGCCAGCGAGGTCCCAAGATGTCAAAGCATTACAAAATGAAAATAAAAGCCAAGATCAGTGTATGCACTGGGGTGCCCCATGCCACTGTTTGAAGACCCTGGTCTAGCTTACACTGCCCTGGTCTGGATGCCCTCCTCCATGTCCCTCAGAGGCAGTCACACACTCCTCCATGAGGGACTGTTCCTCACCCACTCTCAGAAAAGGCACCCTGACCTGTCCTTATCCAGACCCACTCAGACCGCCCACATCAGCACTGGTTCCATGTTTCCATGAATGTAGCCTGTTGCGTCCCTGCCGCCCCCTGCTGCCGCTGCAGTCAAAACAAAGATAAGAGTAGGAGGGAAGCCTTTCTCTTAAGTAGTTCAACGCCATTTGACAAGATGATTTCTAAACATCAGCTCATGTAGCCAACACTTCAAACCTCCCATCCCACACCCAAATCACTCTGGCCCTTGATCCAGTTTTAAATTAGCTTTTTGGTGCCAGGAACTAGTTAGACATCTGGTTCTACTTGACTTTGCAGGAGGGTTGTTAAGAGTGGGAGCGCTGCTACCTCAACTAAAACCAAACCCCTTCAATTCAGAAACACACATCCCATCAGATCCCATGAAACTGTGTTTCAAAACAGTAAGGAGAGACCAGACTACAGAGATGGAGAAAGATAAATGCTGAGAGAAACCCACCTCCGTGGAGCCTGGCCTGGCAGGCACTCTAGCCCTGCTCTCAAGCCCGGCCAACCTGCCCACTGCATCAGGAGGGGACCCCATCAGAAACCTTGGAGGCAGCTGGGCCCCCTCTTCTCTCAGCACCTCCTCTCTCCAAGCAAGTAATCCTCAGGTCCCTTTGATTCACCCAAATTCAGGTTCCCTCAATCCATCCTGTTGCTATGCACATAACCTCCAACCTAGTCCCAGCCATTCTTGTCTCCCCTGGAGAGGAGAAGTGCCCTCCTGACGGCCTCCCTGAGCCCATGCTTGTGCCTTCTAATATATTTCCAATACAACAGCCCAGAGAGAGTTTTTCTAAAAAATGGATCTGCTCCAGAGTTTTCTAAAAAACAGAAACTTTTCTTCACAACACAGATTTAATCAAGACCATTGGATGACCTTAAGATGAAGACCAAAATCATCAACAATACCTGCAGGACACACAGATCCTGCCCCTGCCTATGGCTGTAGCTCCTTCACTCACACCCTCTCTCTCCAGCTCTGTGCTCCAGACTCTCAGCCTTTCTGTACATGCTGTGCCATCGGTGAGGCTTCCCAGGTGGCTAAGTGGTAAAGAATCTGCGTGCCAATGCAGGAGACACGGGTTCAGTCCCTTGGTCAAAAAGATCCCCTGGAGAAGGAAATGGCAACCCACTTCAATATTCTTGCCTGGGAAATCCTGTGGACAGAGGAGCCTGATAGCTACAGTCCAAGGGGTTGCAAAGAATTGGAAATTACTTAGCAATTAAACAAGTACTATTGGCACCCCATCCTCACTCTTCCTCTTCACTCAGTATCACTTTTCCTCCAGGTCTGACTCAGTCCTAGGTCTTGCAGATTCATCCTTAACACTTCAGCTCAAGCCTCAGTCCCCAGAAACATTCTCCCTGCACCCAGTCACCCACAAATCAGAGTTCTTTGTTCCAAGCTCTGGCAGACCTATGGGCCTTCCCACTAGCACATAACCTCCCTCTTACCCTTTTTTTCTGGGAAGTTATTCGTTCAGTGCTTATCTTCCTTATTAGTCTGAAAACTCTGTTAAGTGTTATTTCTGTCTTCTTCACTGCCTATGGAGAAGGCAATGGCACCCCACTCCAGTACTCTGGCCTGGAAAATCCCATGGGCATAGGAGCCTGGTAGGCTGCAGTCCGTGGGGTCGCTAAGAATCAGACACGACTGAGCAACTTCACTTTCACTTTTCACTTTCATGCATTGGAGAAGGAAATGGCAACCCACTCCAGTGTTCTTGCCTGGAGGATCCCAGGGACGGGGGAGCCTGGTGGGCTGCCATCTATGGGGTCGCACAGAGTCCGACACGACTGAAATGACTTAGCAGTAGCGGTAGCAATGGACTGCCTAGCACATGCTAGGCTTTCAATCTGTTAAATTTAAAATAAGAGAAGATAAAAGATAATAAAGGAGTAAGTATTTCTTACAGATGATCATAAGGGAGAACTGTGGCTACCTATTAGCACCTACTGGATCTGCATTTTGGCTCAATGATAGAGTATGTGGTCACAGAATGTTTATTTGTATCTAACACGCAGTTTCTGATTTGACTGTCAGCAAATTGCAAGAGAGCTGGATAGAATGTTTCCATTTTAGCACAATAAGTTGTTTTTATTTGTTTCTCACCTGACAGTAGCCCCACTGAGATTGCTAATTTTCTATCTTCCCCCTGCAGCAAGCCCTCCAGTCTCACACCCAGCTATGCTAAGAGACACCAGGTTTCAGAATTTCTGATTTCCCTGCATTCATCCTGGTCTTGTACCTGTTCCATGTCTGAGGGAATAAAGATCCTGCATTGCAACCCATCAGTGGAGATGTTCATGTTTATTCACCTGAACTGTCTCTAAAATTTGTGATTTCCATTTCCTGTGGCTGCATTTGCTATCCCCAACCTGCTTCCCTTTCCAGCTTCTCAGCTCCATTCCCATGTGTCCGGGCCAGGGTTTCTCAGCCAAAGCACGAATAACATTTTGGGTGGGGAATCCATTGTTGGGTGGGTGTGGGGGGGTGGGGGGTTGTACGCTGTAAGATATTTAGCACTGTTCCTTTCCTCTGCCCAGTAGCTGCCAATAGCATCTACCTTCCAGTTACGACAGCCAGCAGACATTGCCAAAAGTTCCCTGGAACTGAAACCAGCCCAGTTCAGAAACTCTGCCTTAGACCAAGTCCTCTCCTTGTCTTGTGAACACACTCTCCCAAGAGGCAGACAACACTATTTTATGAGAGATTCATTTTTGACCCTAAGGGAAAAGTCTGGGGAAGCGAGACGTGACAGACAGAATTCTAGGATGGGCCCCAAGAGTCCAGTGAACTGGTATGCATGCCTTACATGTATAATCCCCTCCCGTTAAGTGAGACTTGTGAGTATAAGGAGATATCACTCCTATGATGATGTTATATTATATAGGAGAAGAGATTTTGCAGATGTAAATAAGTTTTATAGTTAGTGGACTTTGAGTTAATCAATAGGGAGGTTATCCTGGTTGGTTCTGTTCTAGTTGAGTCCTTAATAAAACGTCAAGTGATTCCAGACAGGAGAGATTTTCCTACTGGCCTTAGAGAAGCAAATACTATGGAGAAGTCCAAATAGCAAGGGAAGGCAGGCAGCCTCTAGCAGCTCAGACAGCCCCTGGATGCCAGCCAGGGAGAAAGTGGGAATCTCAGTCCTACAACCACAAGAAAGTAAATTCTGCCACCCACAAGTAAGTCTCAAAGAGAACCCTGAGCTTCAGATGGAACCACAGCTCCAGCTGACACCTTGATTTCAGCCTGGCAAGACTCTAAGAACCCAGCTGTGCTGTGCACGGACTTCTGACCTATAGAAACTGAGATAGTAAATGTATATTAGGTGAGGTGAAGTCGCTCAGTCGTGTCCAACTCTTTGCGACTCCATAGATTGTAGCCTACCAGGCTCCTCCATCCATGGGATTTTCCAGGCAAGAGTACTGGAGTGGGTTGCCTTTTCCTTCTCCAGAGGATCTTCCCAACCCAGGGATCGAACCTGGGTCACCCACATTGTAGGCAGATGCTTTACTGTCTGAGCCACCAGGGAAGCCTTAAAAATGTATATTAAGTCACCATGAAAAGAAAGTGAAGCTGCTCAGTTGTGTCCAACTCTTTGTGACCCCGTGGACTATAGCCTGCCAGGCTCCTCCGTCCATGGGATTCTCCAGGCAAGAATACTGGAGTGAGTTGCCATTTCTTTCTCCAGGGGATCTTCCTGACCCAGGGATCGAACCCCGGTCTCCTGCATTGCAGGCAGACGCTTTACCATCTGACTCTTGGTGGTTCCATCTGACTCTTTACCACCAGGGGCTCCTGTAAGTGACCATGTTTGTGCTAATTTGTTACCCAGCAGTAGGAAAGGTCCAAGATTCGGAGGGCTCAAGACATTTCTGTTAGGAGAAAGGGAAAGAAAGAAGGGAGAGTGGAAATGATAGAAGGAGGAGGGAGGAAAGAAAAGAATCCACAGGTGAGTATGCAGTTGTGTATGACTTTAAGCCAAGGCGCTTGTGCCTGTATACGTTCTGGTAGTTTTAGTCTCTTAAACAATTACAATCTCACTCACTCCTTGCCAAAATTTCCCAGGTGGGGGCTGGGAATCCCCAGATAATTCACGAAAGGAAGAAAAGACAGGGTTATTGATTTACTTTAGGTTTATTGCAGATCCTAGAAATAAACTTTCATTTTATTGTGTTATAATCAGATGTCTCTCATTTCTTTTATTTCTTTGTCATTTGCCTTTCCCCCATGTCCTACTCTCAGACTGAGATTCCCACTGGGAAAATGATAATTCACAACCTTGCATTTTTTAATGACTTTGGGTATACTTATGCATTACACAATTTAACAGTAATCCCCAAAGCTAAGGTTTTGAGACTTAATTGATAATCAAATAGGTGTTTATTCTGATCACTGACTGGACACATTTTTGTTGAGCACAAGTAGTGTGCCAAGCAAACTACATAGCCCTGGATATACGCTGGTGAATAAGAGGGACATCAACATCACTACCCTCACAGATTTTATGTTCTAAAACACAAGATGAAAAAGCCAATAAGAAGTCAAAAAGCATAACACATAGCAAATGTGTTAAGTACTGAAAGGAGATAAGCTGGGGGTTGTGAACAACCAGACTGTCTGAATTTCTTGGGCGCACACCCGCTCACTCAACATGGCCTCCACCATAGCCCTGCCACGGCCTCTCTTCTCACCCCTTCCCACCAAGGAAGATTCATCTTCATGTCCCAGCTCCCAAGACATATCAAGAAGAACATCAAGGGAGGGCACGCCAGTTTGTCTCTAGGCTTAGAGATTATTTTCTTGTATTTACTTCTTTTTTTAATTTACTTTTTAATTGGAGGAAAATTGCTTTATGATGGTGTGTTGGTTTCTGCTGTACAACAACATGAATCAGCCATAATTATACATATATTCCCCTTCCTCTTGAGCCTCTTCCCTTCCCTGATCCCACCCCTCTAGGTCATCACAGAGCACCAGGCTGGGCTTCCAACTTTACACAGAGACTTCTCACCAGCTACCGATTTTACATATGATAGTATATAATGTCAATGCTACTTTCTCCATTAATTCCACTCTCCTTCCTCCACTGGGTCCATGAGTCCATTCTCTACATCTGTGTCTTAGGTTTATCAATATCATTTTTCTAGATTCTATACATACACATGCATTAATATAATTTTTTTTTCTGACATACTTTACTCTGTATAACAAGCTCTAGGTTCATCCACCTCACTAGAACTGACTTAAATCTATTCCTTTTTTAATGGCTGAGTAATGTATGGATATGAGAGTTGGACTGTGAAGAAAGCTAAGCACTGAAGAATTGATGCTTTTGATCTGTGGTGTTGGAGAAGACTCCTGAGAGTCCCTTGGACTTCAAGGAGATCCAACCAGTCCATTCTAAAGGAGATCAGTCCTGGGTGTTCATTGGAAGGAATGATGCTGAGGCTGAAACTCCAGTACTTTGCCCACCTCATCCGAAGAGTTGAATCATTGGAAAATACTCTGATGCTGGGAGAGATTAGGGGCAGGAGGAGAAGAGGATGACAGAGGATGAGATAGCTGGATGGCATCACCAACTCGATGGATGTGAGTCTGAGTGAACTCTGGGAGATGGTGATGGACAGGGAGGCCTGGCGTGCTGCAATTTATGGGGTCGCAAAGTGTAGGACACAACTGAGTGACTGAACTGAATGTTCCATTGTATATATGTACCACAGTCTAGATATTTATTTAAAATCTACATCCCCAGTTTATGCCACACAGGATCGGAGGTATCATAAGCAAATTCATGCAATACAGTAGCATAGAAAAAAGTTTTTAATAATTGTTAAGGAAGATATAAATAGAATAGGAAGCTAAGGCCAGTGGAGAGATAGAATGTACATATGTGTATTTATAAAAGAACTTCTAGTGATGAATTTTGAGTTGTAACTTCAGTTCTGAGCTTCCAAACAGCTGAAAGAGAAATGATTAGTTTCAAAATCCTCATTGTATAAGAGAAAATAAATTCCTTTTAAGAGAAACAGATACTTCAATGATCAGTTCAGTTCAGTCACTCAGCATGTCTGACTCTTTGCGACCCCATGAATCGCAGCACGCCAGGCCTCCCTGTCCATCACCAACTCCCAGAGTTCACCCAAACTCATGTGCATCGAGTCGGTGATGCCATCCAGCCATCTCATCCTCTGTCGTCCTCTTCTCCTCCTGCTTTCAATCTTTCCCAGCATCAGGGTCTTTTCCAATGAGTTAACACTTCACATGAATTGGCCAAAGTACTGGAGTTTCAGCCTCAGCATCATTCCTTCCAATGAACACCCAGGACTGATCTCCTTTAGAATGGACTGGTTGGATCTCCTTGTAGTCCAAGGGACTCTCAAGACTCTTCTCCAACACCACAGTTCAAAAGCATCAATTCTTCGGTGCTCAGCTTTCTTCACAGTCCAACTCTCACATCCATACATGACCACTGGAAAAACCATAGCCTTGACTAGACAGACCTTTATTGGCAAAGTAATATCTCTGCTTTTCAATAGACTATCTAGGTTGGTCATAACTTTCCTTCCAAGGAGTAAGCGTCTTTTAATTTCATGGCTGCAATCACCACCTACAGTGATTTTTGAGCCCCCCAAAATAAAGCCTGATGCTGTTTCTACTGTTTCCCCATCTGTTTGCCATGAAGTGATGGGACCAGATGCCATGATCTTCGTTTTCTGAATGTTGAGCTTTAAGCTAACTTTTTCACTCTCCTCTTTCACTTTTCTCAAGAGGCTTTTGAGTTCCTCTTCACTTTCTGCCATAAGGGTGGTGTCATCTGCATATCCGAGGTTATTGATATTCTCCCGGCAATCTTGATTCCAGCTTGTGCTTCTTCCAGCCCAATGATATTTAAGTATAAAATGAATTTCTGGCATGGTTTTTCATATATGAGACACTGAAGGGATAAACATCTTTGAAAATAGGGACCATGACTTAGGAATAAAAAGAAAAGAAAATGGCAACAGTCTTATCTTTTTGCTCACCTGATTGTTTGAAGCAGCCACTCTATCTCAGGATTCCTATGTTCTGATGATGAACGCAAGACTAGGCCTTTGGTCTTCAGCCAGTATTCATCACTCCCTGTCCCCTGTTGGCAAAATTCAAGAACAGAAGTTCTGTGAGGATGAAGGTTTTGTCTGGTTTGTTCACTGCTATGACTCCAGCTCTCAAGATAGCACCCAACACATAGTGAGTACTCAACACATATTTGTTGAATGAATAAATGAATGCATAAGCATGTCTACTGCTTACAGGATTTAAGTAGAACCCCATTGAGAAGACTTCTCATAGCAAGTGCTCTTCAAACTTGAGATTCCCCTTGACAATGGTTCGCACAGTCTAATCAGCCATGCTTCTTGCTATACTTCCACCTGCATAATCTTGTTAGACTTCTCTATGGAGTTAGAAAGCACTAGGCTATCGTGAACATGATCTAGGTGAGTAAATTAGAATAAAGATGTTAAGTGACTTCTTTAAAGTGACACCCTTAGAAATGAGACCACACTTGACCTCTAGTTCCTTGATAATTAGTCTAATGCTTTTCATTGTCTTCAGAACTATGTTTTAACATGTCTTGAACTACCCCACATCACTTGAGGTATGTGGGGTAGTTTAAGGACTTAAACTACTGTGCTTACTGTTTAAGCACACAGTAGTTGCTCAAAAAAAAACTCTTTAAACTACTTGAATTCTTAATCTGTCTTAATGCTCTATTGATACCACTATGTATGATTCCTACTCATTGACAAAATCAACATTCTTAACCATAATAGTCACTTAACTAAAGATGATCAATGTAGCAGAGAAGTCTAAATCTGTGGGCCTTGGCTCCCAATGGTTAGATGACCTCTAGCTGACACAAGAATTATAGGTTCTCCACAACCTCCCTTCCTTTCATTGCTCCTTTAGAAGAGCCTTTTATACGAAGTAATTCTACAAAGAGCCATTCAGAAGTGCTTCCACTGATGGTTGATGACTCAAGTCAACCATTGTTGGGCCACAGTGTGATTCTCTAACCTCATGGGAATGTGAAATATAGCCATTAAGAGGGATAATAACAAACAATGAGAATCTTACAGTGTCCAGCAGCCCCCAGAAAAGATGTCCTTCCCACATTCGGTGAAAGGATAACCAGAAATGTGACAATATGGCTCTTAACTCATTCAAGAAAAAAATGTTAACATTCAAGTGCCAAATTGTTCTAGGCAGTTGGACAATTACAGTATAATATGATGAGTACAGTCATAGATTTATTGGCATGACTTTATTGGATAGCTGAGGAAGGTAGCCTTCACCAGCTTGGGGCAGGAATGAGGAGTCAGAGAAGTCTCCTTGGGGAACTGATGCTTCAGATACAGGTCCTGAAGTTTAAATGATGTACCTCAGTTCTCCCTATCCCATTAACTCTCTCCCCTTTCTCCTAATGCTATGCTCTCCAGCGTATTGGCTTTACTTACAAACATGGTAGAAAATTCAGAGTTAAATGGCCATTTGAAGATGGATTCTCTTCATATATTTAGGTAAATTCCCAGAAAAGATCCTGATTGGCTAACCTAGGCTATTAGGTAGGGTCATGCAAATAGAAAGAAAGTCTTCTGCCAGGTCAGAGAATGAACACACCCAAAAGAGAAAGATGGATTCTGTTATGAGGAGGAAAGACAAGGTGAGAAGGCTAGCTCATTCCCCCTTAGCCCTGTTCTGGATGCCTTGGGGCCCAAGCTGGAGGGCTGCCTATGTAAGGAGCATCTCACAGTGACCTATGACCCTTCTTCTCCATTTGAGCTACTATAACGTCATGGTTGCATAGCCCCTCAGCCACCTCACAGCTGTGGTGCTCAAGGGCTTTCTCTGGCACCTCAGACTTTGCTCAGCTGACTCAGGCATAACCCTGAAGCGCAGGAGACTACACTCCATCAAGGACCAAGGATGATGGGATTCAGTGGATGAGTGACCAGCCCCCCTGGGTCCCCAGGTCAGTTCTGAGGCACGTTCCCCATGGTTTCAAGAGGTTACTTCACGGGCTTGAGTTCCCCTCACTCACACTTGTGTCACTGGACTTTATACCTTCCCTACTTGCTTCTCTCACTCCTCCTTTAACCCTGGGTCTGCCTGGGGGGAGTTCCAAACCAAGAAAGCTGGTTAGGCTAAGAGCCTGGACAAATATGAAAATGCAATAGGAGTGTCCTGGTCTGGACCACACTGATATTGACCAGAACTATGTGAAAGAATCTCTTGAGGCATCAACTGTGTGTTCCATTTATCTTTGTTTATTCTTGGTGCCCGGCAAAGTGGGACATTCAGCAAATAAGTATTTAAGGGAACCGTATTGCTCAATGTACATATCCAGGAAAATGTGCCCTCTTGCCTGTATAGTTAGGAGTTGACTGAAAAGGAGGTGGTCCTATTAGCAGGAAAAATACTAAGATATTTTTAACCAGGGTTCTAAAAACAGAGAGAGTTACGGATGCTTCTCATAGCTAGGTTTCCCTGGTGGCTCAGACGGTAAAACGTCTGCCTGCAATGCGGGAGACCTGGGTTTGATCCCTGGGTCAGGACGATCCTCTGGAGAAGGAAATGCCAACCCACTCCAGTATTCTTTCCTGGAGAATCCCATGTACAGAGGAGCCTGGTAGGCTACAGTCCACAGGGCCACAAAGAATCAGACACAACTGAGCAATTTCACTTTCTTTCTTTCTCGTAGCTAGGAGGAAGGTGAAAAGAGAGTTAATTAACAATTAATTAGGAGAAAGTGGGTGGTGGTATATCTCCTTTACATTTCCCAACACAGCTGCATTTTCCTGACAAAACAGTATGGCTAATCAAAAGTACCCTGGCCACCATGGGGAAAGATTCCTGTGTCTGAGAGCCTCAGTAATATAGTAGGGACCAGTTTACCCAACATCAACTTTCTCATAGCTGACCATTGATCCTGAGACCCATGGTAGTCAAGGCCAACAGCTGTGAGATCACCAAATCTTCTTCTTTGAGACTTTATGAAGCTTAAAAAATTATCACAAGAAACCCCAGCCTTTTAAGACTAAGTTTCAAGTATTGTCTTTCAACAGTGGGAAGGGGAATCACGTTGTTCCTAAAGGTTTCTCCATTTCTATCAATACAAATGCCAGCATCCAGGCCAGCAGGATGGGAATGGCTGCTCCCAGACTGGCCACAGTGCAGATTGATTATCCGAGGGATTGGACTCCAGTGAATTCTGTACCCAGAACATTCATGAATCTTCCTTCCCAGTTGCAAGGGGTGTCTTCTCCCTTGAATTCAGAAGGAGAGAACTCCTGTAAAATAAATATATGCACGCCTCTGCACAATATTTTATACAGGTACATGATTTGGAAAATTAGGTCAGAGGAGGGAGGGAAAATAGTGATTCATTACCAGGGCTTGGAAGAGGCAGGATTACCTCATCAGAAATTCAAAGGTAATCAGTTTTTCCCAATTGTCATGGTAATGAATCACCATTGCTAATAAATTGGGAAGTCAGTTACACCTTTGAGTAGCTGGATAAACCAGAGTTGTCTGGCATCTGTCTTCATTAAAAAAGATGCAATAAAATGGTAGACAGGGAATGGGGCTCTGGGTGAACCCCATTGCTTTCTCCACCTGGAGTCAAGAAACTAAACTTTCTACTTAACATTATCTTCAAGGCCAAGTCACCCAAAGGCAAACTAACCCAAATAAATCTTTAAAACTGAAGTCACCCATCTGAGATCTGTCAAAGTCCCTTGATGAAAAGTCAAAGACAGCAGCAATTTATTTATCTAATGGACGAACAGCGGCAGGAAATAACTCTTGAACATCACCTAGCACAGGCAGAGGTCTTTATTAGAAGAGATTTTTTTCCCCATGCAAATGAAAACCAGGCATGGAAATGAGTTCATTCCCCCACCACCTCCCCTGCCTCTCTGAATCCTGAGGGTTTAGCCTCAGACCTGGTCACTTCAGAAATTTCTAGCACCATTCAGATGGAATGATCAGAATCAGAGCACAGTTTTATGGCTCAGGGAGGGATGGAGCCTCCAGGTCCAGGAGATAAATCAGCTCAAACTCCATCAGCCTTCAGGACAGACAAGTCTTTGGTCATGGAGTCGTCAAACATAACTTGGAATGCAGTTATAACTCTTATTGCTTTTAGACCCCTACACACACACACACACACACACACACACACAAACTGAGACGAATTCTGATCTATATGATTTGATAATGGCATTTGACAAGTTCCTATTTATTCGAGGGGTGGGGGATAAAAATCTTTTCGTCTGATCATTGTGTCAAAATCCTTCAAGTCATTTTCATTTCTCTCTCAGGCAAGATTAAAAAGCAAACCCCCTAGCGTTCTGTCATATGATCCTGGTGCTGAGAGTTCGAAACATTTCAACAGTAATTTAATATAGGGGATTTGAAGAGACTGAGAGAGAGGGGAAAGAGAGAGACAGAGAGTGAGAATGGGTGATCTCTGAGAGGATGGGAAGGGTTACCTAATAGGAGACAAGATGAACACCAAACCTGTTACTGGGTCTCATTTCCCTGCTCAGGAGGGGAGCTGTATTTGACATCTTCCATAGCCTCAAGGAGAAGCCCTGCAGAAAAAGGAGGAGGAGGGCAGTTGAATTGCCAAATCCAGAAAGCAAGGCCCCCTCTTCAAACCCCTCCCTGCCCCAGCTGTTTCTACCACAAACACAGTGTCCTGGTTGGTCCTGATGATGCTCCTCTGCTGTGAGAGGCTCAAGGCAAATTCATCATTTATTCAAGCCACCAATTTATGATCAGGACGGGGGCTGAGCAACTTCAGGTCTCCGTGGCAACTCGAATTCTGCCCCTCTCCCTTAACCTTTCCCCCAGTGCATAGTCATGCACCAACGAACATAAATAAATACACACACACAGACACACACACACAGACACACACACATGCAGACATACACACACAGACACACACACACACACACACACACACATACATTCACACAAGACTAAGCCACCTTTTTTTCTGTTTCTCATAGATCTTCATAGCTGAAAACCATTCCTGTTGTTTAACACCTTACCTGACATTCACCCAGTTTCTGTCTCTGATGAAAAATCCATGACTGTGCATTAGGCAAAAGTTTTCTAAATAATTGGTGACTGTAGTTGGGATATGAACCTTAACAGAAGAAATATCAATCTCCACCCCCAGAGATGGAGGCTTAGGATGTGCTGGGACTTTTTGCCCTCCTGAGCTGCTAGAATAAATGGTTGGCTTCCTTGCAAAGATCTCCATCTGCATAAGAGTAGTCACTTTCACCTCCCTCAGGTCTCTCCAGTTTCTCAGAGACATTCAATAATCCATCTTAAGTATTTACTCAATACTTTAGGGCACTGTTTTGTTTTTTTTTGTTTTTGTTTTTGTTTTTGTTTTTTGTTTTGTTTTGTTTTGTTTTGCCTGACAGCACCTAATACACACTTCCAATATACACTTTTTAGGATTTCTAAATTTTTCCTGTGGAATCACGCAGCCCAGTAGTTTGGGACAGGTTGGCCCATCCCAGTTTCCAGAGAGGAACATAGAACCTGACCTGAGCCATTTAGTGTCTCCCATTCCTGGGGTTGAGGTGAGAGGTAGGGTGAACAGATTTAGTCAAAGGGCTAGTGGGCTGGCTGGAAGAAAGACAGCTCCTTCCAGCTGGGCTTCAACCAAGATGTCAAGTCTGGAACTTCAGACTTGGAGCCAACAGAGAGGAGAGAGATGCTGAGAGATGGGGGGTGGAGAGGCCAGATCTTGGTGAAATTATTTGAGCTCAGACAGACAGCAAATATAAGATTCTCTAGGACTTCCTTGGTGGTCAAGTGGATAGGCATCCACCTGCCAATGGAGGGAATGTGGGTTCTATCCTTGGTCTGGGAAGATCCCTCATGCAGCAGGGTAACTAAGTCCATGTGCCCTAGAGATGAAGGACAGGCCCTAGAGCCAGTGCTCCTCAGCAAGAGAAGCCACCACAATGAGAAGCCCATGCACTGCGACTAGAAAGTAGCCCATGCTGGCCACAACTAGAGAAAGCCCGTGCACATCAACAAAGACCCAGAGTAGACAAAAGTAAATAAATATATGAGTATATTTTAAAAAGGATTTTCTGCTCTGCCCTTTTGGCTTAAACCATTCTGTCCCACACACAAATTTCTCAACTCCCTGCAGCACATAGGTACAAAAGAATCACCATACAATAGATGACATCCCTGCAGAACCCCAGCTTCCTCTCAAAGTTCCTATGCACTCTTTTCTGTGAGGTCCCAAGGAAAATCACCAACGTTCTTTTGTTCCTACTTTAAACCAATCCACTATCTCGAACTCCACTATCAATCCCTCCAGAATACCGACCTCAACTCTCCCCTGGATCCCATATCCTTCTCTACCTCAAAAAGTCTCTCTCAGCTGATCCATGTAGGCTCCCTGCCCACACCTCTGTCTTGCAGGTGGAGAAATATCTCCCCTTCTCTCTGTCCCACTTCTTTGGAGCAGTCCCTCAACAGAGTAGGCTGAGATCCCCATGCCTGGCAGTTCTGCACATCATCTGTCCCTTCCTCTTCAGGCTCCACACACACACTGTCTGGCGGCTGGGTCAAGCTAAAACTGTACATTCAGGCCAAAGCTGCCTCCTAGGTCCCTCCAGTGGCTCAGCGGTAAAACAATCCACCTGCAAGAGATGCAGTGTAGGAGACACAGTAAACATGAGTTTGATCCCTGTGTCGGAAGATTCCCAGAAGGAAAAAATGGCAACCCACTCCAGTATTCTTGCTTGGAAAATCCCATGGACATAGGAGCCTGTCAGGTTACAGTCCATGGGGTTACGATGAGTTGGACACAACTGAATACTCATGCACTCAGACCCACAGCACTTCCCAGATGTGCGAACATAGCATGGTTCCTGGAGGTCCTGGGGCTCTTGGCAGGACCTTATGAAATATTAGCAGATTAACTGAAGATAACTAAATACAACTTTTGATTAACCTAGCAATCATTTTGGGTGAGACTACATGACTTAATAACTACAACAACAACAGTATACCCAAATGGTAGTAGAGTTAATGTTCTAGTTAAAAGTCAAGGTTGAATGAGAAAATTTTACTTATACATTTTGCTTATAACAAAAATAAATTATAAATTTTGTAGACTAAGTACAAACTGAATTGAAAATGATTATTACTGGATTTGACTGTTCAGCATCTTGGTTGAACTTAAGGAAATCCAATGTTCTGCAGAAGTGTGATTGGGAACTTCTGACCTGGAAGAGTAAGGGAACTAAGATTCAACAAAATATCACCTAGGCACAACAGGAAAAGTTAAGTAAAAGAAGCAAGTTGCAGGGTGATATAGAGTATAATAACAGATTTTTAGAGGAAAAAAATCATATTTGTGTGTGCATGAACAAGAATGCAGAGAAAAATAGGGAATGGGATGCACCAAACAGTAGCATGAATTGCTTCAATACGATCAAATTTTGTTATTTTTTTTATTTACAGATTTTAAAAAGTGGTTCATCGTTATTTTATATGATCTAATTCCAAAACAGTGACAGATTATATTTTCTTGGGCTCCAAAATCACTGTGGATGGTGATGACAAACATGAAATTAAGACACTAGCTCCTTGGAAGGAAAGTAATGACAAACCTAGACAGTGTATTAGAGAGCAAATACAGCACTTTGCCAACAAATGTCCGTCTAGTCAAAGCTATGTTTTCTCCAGTAGTAATGTATAGAAAGCTAGTGGAGGTGACAGAATTCCAGTTGAGCTGTTTCAAATCCTGAAAGACGATGCTGTGAAAGTGCTGCACTCAATATGCCAGCAAATTTGGAAAACTCAGCAGTGGCCACAGGACTGGAAAAGATCAGTTTTCATTCCAATCCCAAAGAAAGGTGATGCCAAAGAATGCTCAAACTACTACACAATTGCACTCATCTCACATGCTAGTAAAGTAATGCTCAAAATTCTCCAGTCACACTTCAGCAGTACGTGAACCGTGAACTCCCTGATGTTCAAGCTGGTTTTAGAAAAGGCAGAGGAACCAGAGATCAAACTGCCAACATCCGCTGGATCATGTAAAAGCAAGAGAGTTCCAGAAAAACATCTATTTCTGCTTTATTGACTATGCCAAAGCCTTTGACTGTGTGGATCACAATAAACTGTGGAAAATTCTGAAAGAGATGGGAATACCAGACCACCTAACCTGCCTCTTGAGAAATCTGTATGCAGGTCAGGAAGCAACAGTTAGAACTGGACATGGAACAACAGACTGGTTCCAAATAGGAAAAGGAGTACGTCAAGGCTGTATATTGTCACCCTGCTTATTTAACTTATATGCAGAGTACATCATGAGAAACGCTGGACTGGAAGAAGTACAAGCTGGAATCAAGATTGCTGGGAGAAATATCAATAACCTCAGATATGCAGATGACACCACCCTTATGGCAGAAAGTGAAGAGGAACTCAAAAGCCTCTTGATGAAAGTGAAAGAGGAAAGTGAAACAGTTGGCTTAAAGCTCAACATTCAGAAAACAAAAATCATGGCATCTAGTCCCATCACTTCATGGCAAATAGATGGGGAATCAGTGGAAACAGTGTCAGACTTTATTTTGGGGGGCTCCAAAATCACTGCAGATGGTGACTGCAGCCATGAAATTAAAAGATGCTTACTCCTTTGAAGAAAAGTTATAACCAACCTAGATAGCATATTCAAAAGCAGAGACATTACTTTGCTGACTAAGGTCCATCTAGTCAAGGCTATGGTTTTTCCAGTGGTCATGTATGGATGTGAGAGTTGGACTGTGAAGAAGGCTGAGCGCCGAAGAATTGATGCTTTTGAACTGTGGTGTTGGAGAAGACTCTTGAGAGTCCCTTGGACTGCAAGGAGATCCAACCAGTCCATTCTAAAGGAGATCAGTCCTGGGTGTTCTCTGGAAGGAATGATGCTGAGGCTGAAACTCCAGTACTTTGGCCAACTCATGTGAAGTGTTGACTCATTGGAAAAGACCCTGATGCTGGGAAAGACTGAAGGCAAAAGGAGGGGATGACAGAGGATGAGATGGTTAGATAGCATCATTGACTCAATGGACATGAATATGAGTAAAGTCCAGGAGATAGTGAAGGACAGGCAACCTAGCATGCTGCAGTTCACGGGGTCCCAAAGAGTCAGACATGACTTGACAGAACAACAAACAAATTCCAAAACTAGGGCTCATTTTTAAATGTTTGAGAGGATAATAAAATAACAAGTATAAAAACAAAGTCTAGAACAAGGAGGTTAAAACAGCTCATCAAGTTGAAAGAATGAGTGAGTGAATGTTCTTTATATGAACAAACTTTCATGGCAAAAGGCACTAGGAGGTAAGAGGGAGGGGGAAGACTTCAGGGAGCCGGGGAGGTCACCTGCCCACTGGGAGGGTAGAGGAGGCAACTGCATGTTAGCAGCGGCCTCAAGAAGACAGGTTGGTGCTGCAGAAGGGAGTTGCCTTCCAGAGGCAGGGATGCATAACCAGGGCAGTAGCAGCTTGACCTGGAGCTGGAGGTGATGATCCGGGACCAGAGCAGAAACAAGATGAAGAAATCACTTCCAGGAAAGAGAATGCCACCAAGCCTCCCAGCCATCTTGGGATTGAGGGAGGAAAGGCCCCCAGGGCAGTGAGCCCAGAATCGGTGCCAGCATAGCCACTCTGTGGGAAGAATTAGAACAAGGAATTTGAGTTTGCTGAGGTCAATCATTTTGTGCTGCTGTGATTTCTTTGTTTCCTTTTTGTTTTGCTACAGCATCTTAGTAAAGCTCTTTTTGGACAATTCCAGACTTTTGTCAGGACTGAGCTGAGAAGCAATACGTTTCTAGTCATGCTATGAAAGGTAGGGGGTATGAGATTTAGGGCGAAATAACCAGATTTAGGGCTTCCCAGGTGGCGCCAGTGGTAAAGAACCCACCTGCCAATGCAGGAGACATGAGACAAAGGTTCAATCCCTGGTTTGAGACCCAATCCTGGGTCCCCAGGGAAGGAAATATCAACCTTCTCCAGTATTCTTGCCTGGAGAATCCCATGAACAGAGTAGCTTGGATATGGTCCATGGGGTCACAAAGAGTCAGAAATCACTGAAGTGACTTAGCATGCATGCAACCAAACATAGAGCAAAGTCTTTCTTAAAGCAGCCAGGTTTGCAGAATGTGAGGGTGAGAAAGAGTCAAGTGTCTGCAATCAAGTGAAGGCAAATAAGTTTAGTGTTCAAGGTCCAGAAACAGAGCATAACTGGCATCAAACAGAAGCAGATCCATCAAGATGGAAGGAGTAGGGCAGGGGAATGTATGTATTTGCCTCTGTTGACCACCAGACATATGACGTATCAGCGGTCTGAATACCTTATAGGGATATTGTAAGAATAATGCCAGTGAGGAAAATGCCAGGACATGAGGAAGTGCATTTTCCAGGGAGACCGTGGCAGGGATCCTCAAACACAGTGATCCTCAAACACAGCCGACCTAAGTCTGCTCTGGCCCCAGCCTCCTGCTCCCAACCCCCTCAGGTGCCAGTGGCAGACCGGGTGTTGAGCTCAGGGTCTCTTCCTGGCACAGGATGTCCTTTCTCAGCTGGATCCTTAAGGACTGGGCTGTCTTACTGCTCTGTAGGGACCATCACTGCTGAGCAAAGCTTTTCAAATGTGCTTTATCCACAGGGTCCTTTGTCCAAAGGGGAGCTGCCATGGAAGCCCAGGGTGTAAAGGAGGTGGAAGTGACTGTGGTGGTCTGCTGGGCATGGATTGAGAGCCTGGAGTTTGGCCTCACATCTCTTCTTTCCTGCTCTCCTCTCTTCCAAGCAGCAGGTACTGGAGGGGTTCTTGGGACCTTTAGAGTTCAGCCGCTTGGTGTGCAGTCACTGTCTAGCAGAGTGGCTGGTCAGCAGACATTTGTTTCCCTGGTCTTCCCCACCATTAACATGATGTAAACAAGAAACCAGTCCACCAGGGCTGTCCTCTGTATTCAGCAGATCATCAAGTTCTGCTCCTGATCAGAAGCCCATTTTGGAAAACTCCAAAGCAGCATGTCCTGACTTTGTAACAGATTTTATCAGAACAGATTCCAGACTCAAGATGGTGCGTCAGAATAGAGGGCTCATTAGGTTTAAGGAACTGGGCATCAGGCTAAGGAAGATCACTTTGACCTCTTCTCTTTATCAAGCCTGCCAGGACCAGTTGGGAGAACAGGACTTTATCTGGGCATATAGTCAGTGGCTCAACAGCTGCTTCAGAGATACCAGCCCTGAGATAGCAGAAAACCCAGAGCTGGAATCTCGATGTAGCCCACATTCTCCAGGGACACAATCAGGCATCTCAAACCCATCTAAGATCAGCTGCCCCATCAATTCCATGTTCCCATGCTTCATCACAAAAGGCTCCAAACAGCCTCCAGTGGCTGGGCCAAACCAGGACAGGTGTTAAATGAACATCTAATAAAATTAATTATCTTTCCAAGATAACAAATTGTATCTTCATGTTGGGGGGCTCCATTCATGATCTCCTCTTGATCTTGTGATTTTAAATGAACTTTTCTTCTTTAGATATGTCTATGCTTTCCAAGTTTCTTTGATTTTATTTCATGAGAATGAGACTTTTTTAGACTGATAAATGTGAGTTAAAAGAAAAAAAATGGGGACTACCCTTGAGATTCTCTTGAGTGGAAGTCCTCACTCTGGCTCACTTCTCTTTACTTGACTATTTCTCCAGACCCCATCTATATTTCTGTGGGCAGGAACTGTGCCTTTTCATTCAACAAACATTTATGAAGCATCAATCATGTGCCAGAAATTCTGAACTCTGCTCAAAATATGCACTAACCCAGGCATTCAAATAGTCCACAGGTCTTCCCAGGACCAAGCCTTGTGAGTCTCTGGAGGGCAGGGCCCAAGTCTAACCCTTGATGCTGCGCACAGTGCCTCTGTGTGTATGCGTGCTCAGTCCTTTTTCAGCTCCATGGACTGTAGCCCACCAGGATCCTCTGCCCATGGAATCTTCCAGACAAGAATACTGAAGAGGGTTTCCATTTCCTACTCTAGGGGATCTTTCCGACCCGGGGATCCAACCAGGATCCATCTCTGTGTCTCCTGCATTGCCAGCTGGATTCTTTACCACTAGCACCATCTGGGAAGCCCATGCATGTTGCCTAGCTCAGAATTAATCATTCATAAACCCACTGAATAAGTGGATGAGTTTGTAGGAGAAGAGGCTTCTTTCCTCAACATTTCTGAAAAGTGTTTTCCACCTCATCCTTCTCCATTCTTAACTTAGTCATTCATTTCCTCCTAGTGAAACCAAATGACAGAGGGTCTTGTTCTAGCCACAGATATCCCCAGTTCTAAGAACATCTCAGAATCCCAGGGCAGTGTGGGGAGTACCCTCAGGGGACAAGGGCAAACATGCTCTGATAACATCAGTTTCCTTTATGTGGCCAGTTGGATGAATCCACACTGACCCCAGGCAGGCAATGGGGAAGTTGGCGCTTTGCTTACTTGGCTCATATGTGAGGCCCTGAAGATTTTACTTGTACTACATCAGCAAGGAAATAGTCCTATTAACCTGAACCAAGTATTTCCACACTCTAACCTCTCTTCTTCACAGAGATCATAGCTTGATTACTGAGATAGTGATGGATCTCACCTACATCTCCCGTTGAGTTGTGGAGAAGGTCAGCAGGAGAAAGTGTCAATAATTCAAATTTTTCTCTCTTTTTCTCCAGGAACCATGGAGAAAATGAAGTTTTCAATTGACACAATATAAGACCTGAACTTGCAGATTGTGGGGCACCACCACACTTAACCTCTTGATAAGCATTCTAGGAAAATGCAGGGTCTATAAGCATAGTTGAGCTGCCAGTAGTCTGAGGTATCAGGTGAGGTAAATGCAATTTGGAAAGCTACAATCCAGGGCTCAATTAGGGAAAAAGAAATTAACTTGTCTTAGGAATTATGTCATCTGAATTTGAATCTTGACCCTAACACAAACTATGAGCTCTTAGGTAATTGTGAAATCTCTTGGAGCCTCTATTGTCATCTATCAGGTACAGGTGAAGTGATCCACTCTTCCTCTCTCTCTTTTCCATCTTTTCTCTTCTCTTATCTTCTTGAGTAATTCACTCCCCAAACATTATGTATGACTTAACAGGGCAGCATTCAGGGCCCATGGACAATTATGCTTCTCCGAATCAGGAGGTCCTCACATTTTTATAACCTTCACGCACCACCATGAAGAACTCTTCCTTCTCCCTAATATTACTGGATGTCTCAATGTTTATTTAAACATTACTGGAGTTTATTTTAAAATCCAAAGTAAAAAATTACTTTTCAATAATGAAATATCTGTATCACATACAAAGGATCTATGCATGATATCCAATTGGCAGAGTAATGTATACAGCAAATATTTTGCCCAGAATTTGGAGCCATGAGTAAACCCCAGCATATTACCATTCATCGGGAAAACAGGGCACAAGTCTTATATTAACTTTATTCTCTCTTCATCTCTTTTGCTTTATCTCCCTGACTATTTTGGGTCCTCCAGCTCTTACTGGTCCCACTGGTGACCTGAAATGTCCTTCCAGACTTGTTCTCAGGATCAAGTTCTCTATCTGAAAGGGATTAATTCTGCAACCAAGACCATGGCCACTACTCTGCCACCTTCTTTCCAGGGAAGCTTCTTGACCTTCTGAGGTCTCCACCATCTCTCTTTCAGTTGTTGCATTGACCTTCTCACCAGTCTCCCTATCTCTAGTCTTACTTTCCTTCCAATCTGTTTCTATATAATAGGGAGAATGTCACTCTGAAATGCAAGTCTAACCATCCCACTCTCCTGCATAACATTTGTCAGTAGTTCTCTATTGCCTAAGCAAAGAAGAAAGGATTCTTAGCCTGGCTTCAGAAAATAGGTGAATCCTCCAAACTGCAGTCATGATTTTGTGTACATGAAGATACACATTTTCTTAGCAAGATCTGGTCCATAGATTTCATCAGATTTCCAAAGGGCCCAATAGAAAAGGTTGAGAACCGCTGGGACTCAAGATTAAATCTGAGCTCCTTAGCCTGGCAGATAAGAACTAGTACCATCTGGCTGCTGCCCACCCACTTCTTTTTGTGCTTTTGTGTTCTAATAATCCCAAGCTACCTAGAATTTCCCACCTCTACTGTGCTGTTTCTACAGCTCCACACTTTCACTCTTGCTGCTCTTTCCATCAAGGGTGCCCCTTCTACTTTCCTTGGCTGCACCTTGTTGGTTCCTAGTGCCTTGGTACAGTTAGCTCCTTCCCCGCCCTCCACCCCCAGGAGCCTTCCAGAACTCCCAGACTGGGCTGCGCACCCCTCCTGAGCTCCTCTAGAATGCCTTTTGCACACCATAGTGATGACACTGACCATAATCTGTTCTAGTTACTACTTATGCACCTGTCTCCCCACTGGACTAGCGTGCCTTGGAGGCAGAGATCATGTACTATTCATGTCTGCATTTCCCTGACCTGGCACATGGCCAAGCATAGGCTGAGTGCTTAAGATACATTGATGGAACTCAGCAGACTACCACCCAGACCTCTGGTGCAACTGTTTCCTTCTCTTAACATTTTATTTGTCTGGGCTGGCCATTCTGGGAGGCTCTTCCCTCTGCATGGCACAGGTGAAACCAGGGCTGGTTTCTCTGGTTTCAGAAGGAGATGACCTGGCTCTGCTTGTGACCTTGTGTGAGTCACCTCTCATGACCCTCCCTTTCTCCTATGTAAAATGAAGCTAATACTCTCTGCCCAGCTCTGACAGCACTGACAGAGGAAAAGAAAATAGGTCTGTAAAGCTTCAGGGCAGAGGGTCTATGCATATGTAACATGCACTCCCTGCTCCACACGGGCCAGGAGAGAATGGAGTGTGTCTGAGTCCAAGTCTAGACACTGTGAGGAGGAAGTCTCTTGGTTCTGGAGTTCAGAGGGAACCAAGTCAAATAAAATCTGAAACCAAAGACTCAGCCCAATGGACCCCACCCTAACTTTCCCCAGTTCTCTTGACCAAGGGGGTGGGAGAATGCCCTTAATTTTATCTTCTGAATCTGGCTGGAAGCAAAGAGGGCTGAGGAAGGAGGAGCAGGAGAAGGAGAGCTGATAATCCACTGCTGAGTAACTGAGATGAGGTTGCATGTAAATTTAACTTTCTGCTGGCAGACTACAATAATACCATCCTTTGGAATGTCCTTGGAGCCTGCAATTGCTGTCTTTTGGTTTCGATTAACCTTGAGAGAGCTTGCCAAGTTTGAAACCCACCCGACCCTCACATAGTATATGTTTTGAGCTCAACTTGAACTTTATGAGGTGCAAGTTAATTTGCATTTGGCAAAATGCAATTTCCTGTTTCTAAGAAAAAGGGACTTTAAAGATTTATTTAAGAGACACAAATGGCTTCCTGGACATCAAATAGCTCTTACAAAGCAATATTTTAATAAGTTAAGTGTAAATGAATTGAAAACACATGAATCTGATTTCCCTTGAACTGCAGATGGGTTTAACAAATAGAGGGGGAAATGGCTTGGCACAGGGGCTTGGGGGTTTTCTCCATCCAAAAAGTTTAAGAAAGTAGATCAAGATGTTAGGCAAACCCCTCCACACACTAGGGTTCCCAAGCTCAGATTGTGTATCTCCAGGACACTCACTCCACAAACAAAGGAAGGATTCCAAGTCAATTCCACTAGGCAAGCCCCACTTATCCACTCTGCTTTCTGCCTCTGCCCTGTCAAATCTTCTGCCCTTCTGCATCTTTTTCCTCCCTTGCTCAGAAGTGCTGAGGCTATGGTTTCCTCCCATCTTCCCCAAAGCCTCCTGCCTGGGCTCCAGTGCAGAGACAATACAGACACTGGTGCTCAAGTGGGGGTCCCTGGCGCTGCCCATCCCTTCTCTCCAGCCTCAGCTGCTTTCCTCTAGAGAGCTCTCTCCAGTCTAGGAAACCATGGAAACCATGGAAACCTCCCCAGTCACCTGTCCTCCAAGTCACCAGAGCTCTCTCCTCTAATTCCATCACTCTGTAAGATGAAACCCGTCACTGAATTTCAGGCGGACTCCAAGGATACAACCCCTTCCTTTCTAATGAATGAGCATATTTACTAGGGGATGGATAGGTTGTTTGGGGACACAGTTATGCTATGCAGGCTGGAATGGCAATGGCATATCAGTGGATGAAGGTAGAATCTAGCCTTCCAGGGAGCAGGGAAAGCCAGTCTGGAGTCATGGGAAAAGGCAGAGGTCTTCAGACAAATAAGCGATGATAGGAACAGACCCTAAGTCAGGGACTCAGGACTTAGGAATCAACCTCTCTTTCTTGGCCAAGATACTGAGGTGTCACAGGGCCTTGTGCACACTCCTAGATGGTGGGCAGACGTCTCTAGCTGTTTATTGTTCAGTCACTCAATCGTGTCCAACTCTTTGTAACCCCATGGACTGCAGCACACAATGCTCCCCTGTCCTTTACTATCTCCCAGAGGTTGCTCAAACTCATGTCCATTGACTTAATGATGCTGTCCAGCCATCTCATCCTCTGTTGTGCCCTTCTCTCCTCCTGCCCTTAATCTTTCCCAGCATCAGGGTCTTTCCCAGTGAGTTGGCTCTTCACATCAGGGCCCAAAGTATTGAAGCTTCAGCTTCAGTATCAGTCTTTCCAACGAACATTCAAGGTTGATTTTCTTTAGGATTGACTGCTTTGATCTCCTTGCAGTCCAAGGGACTTTCAAGAGTCTTCTCCAGCACCACAGTTCAAAAGTATCAATTCTTCAGCATTCAGTCTTCATCTCTAGAGTTGATCACAATTTGCAGAAGAGTGGTATGTCCAGGTGAACTCAGAGCAGGAGTGCCAAAGAAAGAGCAAGTCAGTTTGCACATGTCATCCCCCAGCCTGGATGAGATAAGCTGGTACTTTCAAACAAGTCTGTTCTACATGATGTGGATGGCAAAGGGGAATAATCATACACATAACCATGCACCCAATAACAGCGCTCCACAAAGTCTTCAAGAGCCCAGACCAAGGGCGTTAGCTTTGACAAGAGTTAGAGCATCTGCACTGAATGTGGTGAGGTTTCTTTTTATTAAAGGTGGTACTTCCTCATAGAGGGTAGGGAAATTTCTTAAGGATAATAGAAGAGGCCATTGCTCCATTTACTTCTTCAGCAATATTTCCCTGACTGTCAGTCACTGTAGGATCATGCCAGGCTCTGCTTGTAAGATGCTGGAATGTTATGAGTTCAAAAAAGAGTAAAACTCAGCCAACACCCCAGACAGGGCTTCCCCGGGGCTCAGATGGTAAAGTATGTGCCTGCAATGCAGTCACCATGGGTTCAATACCTAGGTAGGCAAGATCCCTTGGAGGAGTGCATGGCAATCCACTCCAGTATTCTTGCCTGGAGAATCCTATGGATATAGGAGCCTGGTGGGCTACAGAACCGTAGGGTCACAAAGAGTCAGACATGACTGAAGTGACTCAGCATGCACAAACGTTTCTACCCTGGAGGAGTTGACAGGATGCTCAGGCACATGCAGGAGCTGAGCACCTACAGAGCACAGGCAGAGCCTCTGGAGCCAAAAGGGTGGGAACCACAGCAAAGGAATAAACAAGGGGGAGGTCATGGGGAGCTGAGATCAGAAGTGCTGGCATCCCCTAAAGAAGGCAGGACACAGCTTGGGCCTTGAAAGAAGCTGATATTTAGACCCCTCATTTTTCCTTCCTTTCCTAATTTATCACCTCCCTGTCTGGCCTCATTGGATTTATAAGTGAAATTCATTACCCAAGTTATTTAACAGTGAAGTTACCCCAAAGTGCTGACAGCTGTGTGGTATAGAAGGGGAAGGGAGTTCGCATACTCAGGTCTCTGTTTCAGTAGCATCACTGACACCAGCTATGCTACCATGGCAATGCCTCTGTGCTTCAGTTTCCTAATCTGTGAAATTAGTCTAATCATGAGTCTGATCATATATTTAATAGAGGTATTAGACAAGCAAATATAAGTAAAGTGTCCCTGTAAAGGCCTTGGACGAGAGATAACCACTCATAAAGTGTCTCTGTAAAGGTCTTGGATGAGAGATAACCAACCCATAAAACCACAGTGGATCATGTGAAATCTAAGCTTCAGCAAACTAGCTGTGTGTACCCTGCTGCCCCGCCCAGCGCCCCCCTCACACACACACAGCCACAAACCTTACAAACATAAGTACATCTCTGTATTAGTCTTCTATTATCCATAACAAATTACCACAAATTTGCTGGCTTTAAATGTCCCTCATTTATTAGTGGACAGCCCCATGGGTCAGATCTGGCCAGCCTGGCTAGGCCATCTGCTGGATCTATCACAAGGCTGAAATCAAGATGCCAGTGGAATGAGTTCTTATCTGAGACTCTGGATGATTTTCTGGGCTCATTCAGGTCATTGGCAGAGCTCAGTTCACTGTAGTTGTGAGCCTGGAGTCTGTGTTTCCTTGCTGGCTATCAGCTGTTCTTAGCTCCAGAAGCCACTCCCTGCCCCCAACATTCTCTCTGTCTTCAAGCCAACGATGGAGCTCTTCACCTGAGTCAAACCTCCTGTGCTCTGAATCTCCAAGTCTCCCTGTGTCTGACCTCTAGACTCAAATTTAAAGGTCATCTGATTAGGTCAGGCCCAACCAGATAATCTCCATATTTTAAGGTCAACTGATTTGGGATCTTAATTATATTTGCAGAATCTCCTTATAGCAGGAGCTAGCAGCAGATTAGTGCTTAGTTGAATACCTAGGAGAAGTTGTGTATATTCCAGGGGTCAGGAATCTTGCAGCCCATTTAGAATTCTACTTGCCACAACCCCCCCAAAAAAGTAGAAAAAAAAAAAAAAAACAGCAGAGACAGGAAAAGGAAAGAAGGAAGGAAGAATGGGCAACACCCTACTAATCTAACTTAAGGATTTTAAAAACATTCTCACCTCCTAACTTTAGCCAAACTAAAGAATTAATCTCAAATGTAGGGGGGAAAGCCACACACATTAATATATTAAAATACATACATATATATATATATATATAAACACACACAAACATATATATACATAAGTACATGAAATGAAGTCGCTCAGTCTTGTCCGACTCTTTGCGACTCCATAGACTGTAGCCTACCAGGCTCCTCTGTCCACGGGATTTTCCAGGCAAGAGTACTGGAATGGGTTGCCATTTCCTTCTCCAGAGGATCTTCCCAACCCAGGGATCGAACCCAGGTCTCCCACATTATAGGCAGATGCTTTACCGTCTGAGCCACTAGGGAAGCCTAATGGTTATGTAAGTACATATATATATTTAAACACATGTATACATATAACACACACATCTATCTGTATAAATAGCTAGCATATAGATTGATATAAATAGGATGAGAAGGGAATATACCACACTGCTAATAGAGATTAACATTATCTCAGAGTAGTAAAAAAAAAAAAAGGTGATTTTTATTGGTATTGATTTTTTAATTATAGTAAAATATGCAAAGCATAAAATTCACCATTTCAATCATTTTTAAGTGTTTTTTGGCATGAAGTACAATTTGCATTGTTGTATAGCCATCTCTACCATTCATCTTCAGAAATTTTTTATCTTCCTGAACTAAAACTGCTGCTGCTGCTGCTAAGTTGCTTCAGTCATGTCCAACTCTGTGAGACCCCATAGATGGCAGCCCACCAGGCTCTGCCATCCCTGGGATTCTCCAGGCAAGAACACTGGAGTGGCTTGCCATTTCCTTCTCCAATGCAGGAAAGTGAAAAGTGAAAGTGAAGTTGTTCAGTCGTGTCCGGCTCTTCGTGACCCCGTGGACTGCAGCCTACCAGGTTCCTCCGTCCATGGGATTTTCCAGGAAAGAGTACTGGAGTGGGGTGCCATTCCCTTCTCTGAAACTAAAACTAACTCTACTCAATAAATTTTAATAATAACTCCTCTTTCCTACTCCACTCCCGAGCCCCTAGCAACCACCATTCCATTTCTGTCTCTATGAATGTGGCTATTCTAAGATCATCGTAAGTTGACACATACAGTATCTGTTCTTTCATGTTTGGCTTATTTCATGTTTCACCAACTGTGTCTTCAAGGGCTTTTCTCAACTAGGACCTTTACCATGATCCCCATCCTTTCTAGTTCTGCATCATCCAGTTTTTGCAAGAATCCTGCTGAGTCAGATTGGCAAGAATCCCCTGCCCTTAACATCTAATATTCCTGATCTGTTTTCAGCAAGAATTCCGTTCAGTTAGTTTAGCAAGAGTGCCCTGACCCTTAACTCTCCTCTTAGGAATTTCCCATCCATTGACCCCCTTACTCTGCTTGTTGGCTGTAAATCCCTAGCTGACTTTGTTTATTTGGAATTGAGCCCTTTCTCTCTCCCCCATTGTGACAGTCTTGACGTCAACTGCAGTAATCTTGAAAAAGTATTGTTTGCTATTTTAGCAAGTTTCAGAACCAATTTTTTTAGCAGTCAAAATTTCATTCCTTTTAGAGCTGAATAGTATTTCATTGTATATATTGTTACCTTAGGGCTTCCTAGGTGGTGCAGTGGTAAAGAATCCACCTGCAATGCAGGAGACATGGGTTCAAATCCTGGGTTGAGAAGATCCCCTGGAGTAGGAAATGGCAAACCACTCCAGTATTCTTGCCTGGAAAATGTCATGGAAGAGGAGCCTGGCAGGCTATAGTCCATGGGGTCTGAAAGAGTTGGATACTACTAAGCACACACACATTATATTAACTAAAGAGTCATTAGACTGAGGCAGCCCTAATGCCATGGTAGGCTACATAAACAAAATCTGAGCCCGTAAATGCTTCAAGGTTTTGAAATTGAAACCTAAGACCAGCCAATCACAACAGCTAACTAGGCTTTAAGCTATCACCAATCAAATATTTTTGTTTGCTTTGCTTCCACCTTTTCTCTATAAAAGTCTTTCCCAGCTGCTGTTGATGGATCACTCCTAGCCACTTAAAATTTGATGTTGCCTGATTTGAATTGATTTTTGCTCAAATACACTAAAAAATTTTCATATTCCTTGATTTGTCTTTTAACAGTTCATACCACATTTCATTTATCCATTCATTCATTGATGGATGTTTGCACCCTCTCCTCCTATGGCTCTTGTAAATAATGCTGTCATGAACACGAGAGTAGCTGTGCAAGTCTCTGCTTTTAGTTCATTTAGGATAGTCCCAGAAGTGGAACTGCTGGATCATATAGTTATTACACATTTAATGTTTTTAAGAAACCAGCATACTCTTTTCCACAGAAGCTGCAGTATTTTATATTCCTGCTAGAAACATGAAGATTCCAATTTCTCCCCATCCTTGCAAACTCCTGTTATTTTCTTCTTCTTCTTCTTTTTTTTTTTTTTGATAATAGCCACTCTAATGACCGTGAAGTAGGATTTCATTGTGTTTTGATTTGCATTTCCCTAGTGATTAGTGATGCCAAGCATCTTTTCATGTACTTATTGGCCATTTATATATTTTCTTAGGAAAAATACCTATTCAAGTTTTTGCCCATTTTTAAATTGAGTTTTTTGTATTATTATTGTTGAATTGCACAAGTTCTTTAATGTATTCTAGATATCACTCCTTTAACAGATTGCAAGTATTTAACAGGTTTGCAAATATTTTCTCCCATTCTGTGGATTGACTTTTCACTTTTTGATTGTGTCCTTTCTCACACAAAATACGGTTTTTGCATGTATTCTAAAGTTTCCACAATAAACATGTAATATATTCAAAGTAGAGGGAAGAACCTTAAAAATTGTACCTGATGTTTATAAACAGTTTTTAGTGATATGAATAAATATATATGTAATGTGCTAAATCACTTTAGTCATGTCCAACTCTTTGCAACTCCATGGATTGCAGCCCATCAGCTCCTCCCTCCATCGGGATTCTTCAGGTAAGAGTACTGGAGTGGGTTGCCACGCCCTCCTCCAGGATATATGTAATATGGTATTGCTATTGTTAATTAAAACATAAGAAACTCAGTTATAAATATAATCAGATGTCAATAACTTATCGACATCTGATTATAATTTTTTTAATATATTGCTGTTGTTCAGTCACTCAGTCGTGTCTGACTCTTTGTGACCCCATGGACTGCAGCAAGCCAGGCTTTATATATATAGGTAGAGATAGAGAGAGAGTTTTTTACATATATATATATATATATATATATATATATATATAAAATTCTTTATTTTTAACTATATAATTTTAAATATATCCAGTACAAAAAGATCAGGGGAAAAAACAACACATGATTTTGTTGTTTTCTCTGGATAGTGAGATTATGGGTGAGATTTGTACTCGTTCTACTTTTCTGTGTTTTCCAACTCCCTGTAATAAATATACATTATTTTCAAACATAGAGGAAGAAAATGGCATTTAAGAGGGGAAAAAACATCTGGGCTTTCAAGTATCAAATAAACCTTCTCAAAGCACATGCATACGTGCTAAGTCACTTTAGTCTTGTCCAGTTCTTTGCAACCCTATGGGGTGTAGCCCCCCAGGCTCCTCTGTCCATGAATTCTCCACGCAAGAATACTGGAGTGCGTTGCCGTTTCTTACTCCAGGGGATCTTTCCGACCCAGGGATTGAACCCTCATCTCTTACACCTTCGGCATTGGCAGGCAGGTTCTTTACCACTAGCGCCACCTGGGAAGCCCTTTCAAAAGCAAAAGTGAAAGTGAAGTCGCTCAGTCCTGTCCCGCTCTTTGCGACGACCTCACGGACTGTAGCCTATCAGGCTCCTCTGTCCATGGGATTTTCCAGGCAAGAGTGCTGGAGTGGATTGCCATTTCTTCTCCAGGGGATCTTCCTGACCCAGGAATCGAACCCAGGTCTCCCGCATTGCGGGCAGACGCTTTACCGTTTGAGCCACCAGCAAAAATGAAGACAAAAATGGTTTTTGTTCCTTGCTATTGTGCTTAAGATACCGGCCCTCTTGTTTTGCAACTGGCGGCTGAATTCCCTTCTCTGGGCACTGGGAGTTGCAGGGCAGAAGGGCACTAAACAACCCTCTCCCTCAGAAGCCAGGCCTTCAATACACATTTCCATCTCACGCTACCAAGGCAGAAAGAGGAGCGAATGCTTACAAGAGATGAAAGTTTAGAGTTTCTGAAGAGAACTATGACTGAAAACTGCTACTGCCTTCACATAAAACAGAACTTGCCGATGACAAACATTTTCTTTGACTGAGTTTTGCATTAGCTCACCTCAAAGTATGAAATTCAGCAACACTTTCATATGCTAATTTCCAGAATGAAAGAGTAGAAATAAAGCACTGATCTTAAGAGAAGAGCTGCAAAGGAGCAGGGTCTTAATTCATGATTTCACTACCTCCCCTGCCCCTGCTTTGTTTTTTGTTGTTGTTGTTGTTGCTTTTTATTTATTTTTTAATTAATTTTTATTTTTTAGTTTGTTTTGCTTTACAATACTGTATTCATTTTGCTATACATTGACATGAATCAGCCACGAGTGTACATGAACTCCCAATCCCGACCCCCACCTCCC
>SJXQ01004264.1:121730-139460 GCA_006408695.1 Aepyceros melampus | reverse complement strand
GCCCCACATCATCTCTCTGGATTATCCCCGTGCATCAGTCCCAAGCATCCTGCATCCTGCATCAAATCTAGACCGGTGATTCATTTCACTTAGAGCGTCTATCACTTACCTACAGTGTGTGTACACATGTACTTTACTAAAGGGTTCATCATGTGCTTTTTATTGAGTAATTAGGTGACTAGATTTTGGGGCTCCGAAATCACTGCAGATGGTGACTGCAACCATGAAATTAAAAGACTCATGCTCCTTAGAAGAAAAGCTATGACCAACCTAAAAAAAAAAAAAAAAGCTATGACCAACAGCATATTAAAAAGCAGAGACACTGTTTTACCAACAAAGGTCCATCTAGTCAAAGCATGGTTTTTCCAGTGGTAAAGAAAGCTGAGTGCCAAAGAATCAATGTTTTTGAACTGTGGTGTTGAGGACTCTTGAGAGTCCCTTGGGCTGCAAGGAAATCCAACCAGTCAATCCTAAAGGAAATCAGTCCTGAATATTTATTGGAAGGACTGATGCTGAAGCTGAAACTCCAATACTTTGGCCACCTGATGCGACAAACTGACTCATTTGAAAAGACCCTGATGCTGGGAAAGATTGAAGGCAGGAGGAGAAGGGGGTGACAGAGGATGAGATGGTGGGATGGCATCACCGACTCAATGGACATGAGTTTGAGCAAGCTCCAGGAGTTGGTGATGGAAAGGGAGGCCTGGCATGCTGCAGTCGATGGGATGGCAAAGAGTTGGACACAACTGAGTGAATGAACTGAACTGAACTGAGGCTATAGTCAACTACTGGACTGTACGCTTCCTTGAACTCACGGGCAGTGTTTTAAAACCAGGTCGTGCAGGTTATAATCTTGAGGCCAGAGCAGCGCCCCAGCTCAGTTACGGTCAGGTTGTGTGATCCTGGGAAAATCGATTCATTTTTCTAACAGTTTCCAGAGAGGAGTCCAGAACCACAGTTCCTCCCAATACAAGTGCCTATGCACTTCTCTCAACCTGTTCGGGCCTCTGTGCTCAAAGCCACCTGCTTCCTACCAATACTTTTATCTCAACCACCCCAGCCTGGCTTCATCTTTCCTGGCACCATCACTTCCTGACACTATGTGCTGTGCTTAGTTGCTCAGTTGTGTCTTTGCAACCCTGTGGACTGTAGCCCACCAGGCTCCTTTATCCATGGAATTCTCCAGGCAAGAATACTGGCATGAATAGTCATTCCCTTCTCCAGGGGATCTTCTCAATCCAGGGATCGAGCTCAGGTCTCTCACATTGTAGGCAGATTCTTTACATCTGAGCCAAATCCTGATACTATACTTCATGCTTATTTATGTTCTGTCTCTCATGTGGAAACCCCTGGTGGCTCAGAGGTCAAAGCGTCTGCCCCAATGCGGGAGACCCGAGTTCGATCCCTGGGTCGGGAAGATCCTCTGGAGAATGAAATGGCAATCCACTCCAGTATTCTTGCCTGGAGAATCCCATGGACGGAGAAGCCTAGTAGGTTACAGTCCACGGGGTCGCAAAGAGTCAGACACGACTGAGCGGCTTCACCTTCACTTTCTCATGTGGAGTTCAGGTCCAATGGCAGGTCTTCATTGTGTTTTTACCAGCGTCTAGGACAGATTTTGGCATACAGTAGGTCCTCAGGAAGTATTTATTGCATCATTTAATGAGTCAACAACCAGTCAACAAAGCAGTCACTAAAGTAAGTTAACTTCTCTCTCTTTCATGTTCTGAAGACAATGTAAGATTATTTTTGTGAACTTTATATCATTTTCAAATATTATTCATCTTTGTATGCCCCCAGTGTCCAACTCAGTACTTTGCATATAGATGGTGATTAATAAATCTGGTGAATGGATAAATAAAATAAGGCATAATATACTTATAGTCAATCAATTTCCAATCATCTGCAAAAATAAGCAGGAGGCGGGCAACCAAATAATTTGAACCAGAAGCTAATCTGAAGATAAGTCTGGTTGGCTGTGTGAGTGCCATATTGTTCACAGCTTGGTCTCCCAGTTGTCCCCTGAAGCCTGTGAGCCAGGGGCTACTCCACCCTCAGCAGACCTGATGACTACCCTCCAGACAATTCAAATCCCCCTTGCCATGAGTTCCAATGAATGTATTCATTTCCTGCTGCCTTTTGAATCCTGGCCTGGCCTGAGTTTCTCCATCCCATCCCTTCAGCTCAGATTTACAGGCCTTTACTCAAAGCCAGAGGCATCCACAGGTGGCCAGAGCTGGGGTAGGCCTTGCAGACAGGCTGTAGCAGCACCTGGGGAAGGCTGGAAGGGGGACTCCAGCACAGTGCGTTCCCTTTAGCAGGACTGTG
Organism: Aepyceros melampus; assembly: GCA_006408695.1. Classification (NCBI taxonomy): domain Eukaryota; kingdom Metazoa; phylum Chordata; class Mammalia; order Artiodactyla; family Bovidae; genus Aepyceros; species Aepyceros melampus. The sequence continues at coordinate 137,132 of SJXQ01004264.1, read as the reverse complement.
GCTTTTCCCCAGGACCTCAAAGGTCTCCGACAGAGCAGCAAACTTCTTGGAACCCTTTGCTTTCTTTTTCTCGATATATTACAAGTGTGGCCAAGAGCTATCATTTATTCCTTGAGCCTGCTTTTGCCTTCTTCATGAATTATCTCATTTAAAGCTCAGAGCAGCTCTTGGGGATCCATAGGGACAGTCTGTTTCTTCTGATAGATGAGGATGTGAGCTTCAGAGAGGGTGAAATTCCCACCCACAGTCACACAGCTGGACAGTGACCCAGGATTTGCTTCTCTGACACTCCTGCCCCTCATACATCATCTCAATAATTGGACATTACTTTTAAATGGATATTAGACCCAAATGCCCTGGATTCTTTAAGGAGGTTTTATTAGCACTTAGGAGCACATTTCCACTGTAGTAGTGATGAGCAATCAGAAAACAGGTTCAGGATATCAAAATCTGGTAGGAAATTAAACCACAGACTTACCACTTTGATTATATTTTGCTCAGGCCAATATTGTTAGCTTGTACATCCATCAGTAAATATTTATTAAGTGCCTACTCTGTGCATAGCACTGTTTTAGGCACATGGGGGTGGGGTACAGCAGTGAACAAAACCAATAAATATCCATCTACATGAACTTTACATTCTGGTTGAAGGACACAGAGAATATAGGCAATAGGTAGGGAAAATATAAAATAGATTAGCTGGCAATACAAAATGTATGGTAAGGAAGGAAGCTGGCGAGCATGGGACTGTTGGGGGATATTCAAACAGGAACCCATGAGAAGGTGGTATTTAAGGAAAATATCTGAAAGAATTAAAGGAGTAAGCCACAAACATATTGGCAAGAAGAGCAGTCTAGATAGAGACAACAGCAGGCTCAAAAGTCCTGGGGTAGAAATGTGCCTGGAGTGTTGATGAAATAGCAATGAGGCCAGCGTGGCAGGGAAGAGTGAAAACAGGGTGAGTAGATGTGGAACAAGTTCTGAGAGGTTAAGAGCAGAGGGTTGATCATATTGGACAGGGCCCACAGAGAGCTCCCAGTGTGTCCATGAATAGGACTGGGAAAAGAATCACAGCTGCATCTTCACATCTAACAGACATGCATGTCATCCTACCAGAGACCACCCATGGTTGAGCATTCTTTATTCAAGTTAGGCCAATAAAACCTTAATCCTAATGTGCCTTTCAAAAATTAACTTTTTTATATTCTTTAAACTATTTTCATTATATACTATAGTAATAATGAAGTGTGTATATCACTGTCTCCCAGTTTTGTTATTTAATAATTTGATAACTCTTTTCCACTACAATTGGTGTTATGTTCTTCTAAAATTCCTGTGTTAAAGCCCCAAGCCCCATTATGACAGTATTTGGAGACCGAGCCTCTTGGGAGCTAATTAGGTCATGAGGATGGGGCCCCCATGGTGAAATTAGTGCCTTTAGTAGAAGAAGAAGAGAGAGACATTTCAAAGGAAAGGCTATATGAGGACAAAGAGAGAAGGCAGCTGTCGAAAATCCTGGAAGATGCCCTGACCATACTGGCATCCTGAACTCAGACTTTCACCTTCCAGAACTGTGAAAAATACATTTCTGCCATTTAAGCTGCCCATGGTATGTTGTTATAGCTCCACAATAAGACAACGATAGCTTGTTTAGTTTGAAATTCTGTTTATTTTATGCATTTAAAAACACTCCAAGAATGGATTCATAGGCTTCACTGTGCTTCCAGAGGTTTCCAGGGCATCACAAAGTTTAAGAATCCCTGTCATGGGATCTTTTGAGTCATTACAAGAACATGGACTTTTATTCCAACTGGGAGAGGCAATCATTGGTGGGGTAAATGTAGATGTTACTTGAGATGACATATGTTTAAAGAGCAGGGTGATTTCTGAGTTGAGAGTCTTTTGTTGCTGTTGCTTAGTTGCTAAGTCATGTCCAACTCTTTGCGACCCTAGGGTCTACAGGATGCCAGGTTTCCCTGTCCTTCACTATATCCTGGAGTTTGCTCAAATTCATGTCCATTGAGTCGGTGATGCTATCTAACCATCTCATCCTCTGTCACCCACTTCTTTTGCCTTCAATCTTTCCTAGCATCAGAGTCATTTCCAATGAGTCAACCTTTGTATCAGGTGGCCAAAGTATTGGAGCTTCAGCTTCAGCAACAGTCTTTCCAATGAATATTCAGGGTTGATTTCCTTTAGGATTGACAGGTTTGATCTCCTTGCAGTCCAAGGGACTCTCAAGAGTCTTCTCCAACACCACAGTTCAAAAGCATCAATTCTTCAGGGCTCAGTCCAAGGGACTCTCAAGAGTCGTCTTCAATACTGCAATTCAAAAGCATCAATTCAATTGTCAATTCAATTTGAATTGCCAAAGTTGTGAGTATATTTGGGGCAAATATGTATGATCTCCTACCAAGGAGACCAATTAGCAAGCTACTATAATAATCCAAGCAAGAGATGATGATGGCTTAGGTTAGGGTGGTTTTTTTATGTTTTTTCCCAGGTCAAACAATAACTACTTAATGAGAGGCTGACAAGGCCAAGAGTGAGAAATCACCAAGGCATTAAAGACTACAGAGATCATTGAGAGGTGACTATAGAGTGTAGCCAGGAAAGAAACAGCAATTATAGCAGAGTGGCTGGGTACTTATTTCTATAAACAGCAATCCTTTCATCATTAAAACATTATAAAAAACCATTTATGTGACAGCCTAATGCAGACAAATGAGACAGTAGTATTAGCAGTAATTAATCCCAGTTAAATCCAGTCAGAGTACCTGGGAACACCCTGCTCTCAACTCCCCACCCCTCCCCTCTTCCTCCCTAAAGCTCCCATCATTTGAGGTCAGCTCTTCCTGATAAGATCAGGCTCTTTCAAAACCAATTCAACAGGCAAAAAACATTAGCACCCTCAGCTAGGGACCCAAAGATAAAGATGGACTTCAAAAGAACCAGACTCTAAGTGGGAAGTGAGGCACACACTCATAACCTGCAAAATAGCTTAAGCAGGAACTATTGTGGGAGTAAACACCAAGCAGACAAGAAGGATTCCAAGAGCTTAAGGGAGGGAGAAAGCACTATTGGGTAAGGGGACCTAGGATGCTTCACTGTCGGAATGGGCTTTGCCTGACCCTGGAAGATGAACCATTTGGGAGCTTCCTTCAAGCAAGGAAGATATCTTAGTCATCTTTATAATTCCCATGTCTGGTTTACACCTATTGCCCAGTGGAGGGCATGGAAGAGAATAGACCCTCAAGGTAGGAGTCATGTGTAAGCAAAGACAGTGAAGAAGGAAGGGACACAGGGACATTTAGATGACCAGGCTACTACCCAGTTTATGTCAGGGTCAGCCAACTGCAAACTGTGGAGAAAGTCCAATCTGCTGCCCGCTGTACAGCCTGAAAGCTGAGAATGGGTTTACATTTTTCAAGGGTTGAAAAAAAAGGAAGATATATCTCAATTGTTTTAGTTTTAATATTGAAATTCAGATTCAGTTTTGTTGGAACACCACCATGCCCATTCATTTATATATTGTCTGCTGTTGCTTTCGTGTGACAAGGGCAGAAGTGAGTACTTGTGACAGGGACCATCTGGCCCACAAAACCTGAAATACTTACAATCTGGCCTTTGACGGAGAGTTTGCCAAACCCTGGTGTGCGTGAATGACTTGCCCTAGAATTATGCAGTGCACAACCTATGACACCAGACAGGCAGCCCTAGCCTGAGATCTTAGTCCCTGCTCTGGGTTGGTTTCCACCTTGTGTGCCCTTTACTTAGGCCAACACTTTACCACTCTGCTCCACTCATGTGCCTTCTTGAACATCAGGGATTGTGCACACACTGATGAGACTGCCAGGAAGTCTCCTAGCAGGTAATCACATGCCAGGATCCCCTCTTATCCTTCAGGACTCTGTTCAGATGACCTCTCCACAGAGACGCTTTCTTTCCTTCACCATTCACTTAAAGGCCTGACTTCTCTTCTTCCCACCATTAATTGCTCTCTGAAATGGCCTGTGTGTGGATTTGTGGACTTGCTTATATTCATCTTCCCCGCTAGAACACAAGCACCGGAGAGGGAACCCTGGATCTTGTCACCGCTGTATCTCCAGCCCTGGAACCACCCGTGTCATGTAACAAGAGCTTAACAAATGTGTCTCAAAGAGTTTAAGAATGCTATGCTAATCGAATCAATGGACATGAGTTTCAGCAAACTCAGGGAAATAGTAAAGGACAGGCAAGCCTGGCATGCTGCAGTTCATGGGGCCGCAAAGAGTTGCACACAACATAGTGACTGAACTGCAGCAACAATACTAATAGAAATCTTTAAAATACCCAGGAACAGAAGACTCTGTGATCTTATTCTATTTTTTAAGTGTCCTAAGCTGGAGTCCAGAATGGAGAGCTCCAGCTTTAAATTATATTTTATTTATAAAATAACGGCTACTGGGGAAATTGCCCATTTCATCATTCCATGTCCATTCCATAAAATGTTAAATTCCATAAAATTTAATGCCAAGAAAATTAAAATGTTGACACTCCTTACCAACACCTACTTTTGCTGACTATAAGACTAAGAGAGTCGTCACATCTCTCTTTCTGACTTGGCTTCCAGGAAGCTGATATGTTAGTCTATTTTTATATACGCTTGAAATCTCTCTCAAGAAACAGTGAAAAAAAAACTTCTTCCTACAGCCAACTGACCATCCAGGTGTAAAAGCAAAATGAAAACATTTTAAGCAAAAAGCAAACAAAAGCCATGGGGAGACACCAGGGCAAATCACAGGACTCGTGTCATTCCTGTTTTGCTGTGTCTTCTGCCAAAACTGGGGATTGGGTGTAAGAAATAAAGACCATCTCACAGAAAAACATTACAGTACCCAGGACTCTTTCAGTTGCAAGTGTCAAAATCTAAATTCAGACTCATTTAAGAAAAACAAAACAGAATGTATGGCTCACAAAGCTGAAAAGTTCGAGGGGCATTCTCCCTTCAGGCACAGTGGGATTGAGGGATCAAACGGCTGTCTCTGAACCACAGCCTCTCTCAGAACTGCTTGGCAGGTCTTATTTCACTCCCAGAAAAAGCTCTCTGCATGGCTGCAGGATCTCAGAATCTTAAAGGGAAGGACCATATAATTCATTTCTGTGAAGACTGCCAGGAAGCTCTAGTGACTCTGATTGGCCCGCTTGAGTCACATACCCTTGGGGAGCCAATCACTGGGGCCAAGAAGCGAGTCCTCTGGCCAGCCTGGACCACTAGGGCAGAGTGGTGGCCATAGTCTTCTCAACCCAAACCATCAGCCAAGCAGGAACACTGTGGAAGAGGAGAAGGAAAGTGAAAGTGGAAGAAAGTGAAGTCGCTCTGTCGTGTCTGACTCTTTGCGACCCCATGGACTGTAGCCTACCAGGCTTCTCTGTCCATGGGATTTTCCAGGCAAGAGTACTGGAGTGGGTTGCCATTTCCTTCTCCAAGGGATCTTCCCGACCCAGGGATCAAACCCGAGTCTCCCGCATTGCAGGCAGACGCTTTACCCTCTGAGCCACCAGGGAAGCCCCTAGAGGAGAAGGAGGATTCCCCCAAAGAAAGAGATGTTGGGCAACACACAGGGCACATGGAATGGGGCTTGGTGCTTGGACCTCTCTTTCACACTAGACTGTAGAGGAACTGAAGTCAGGAAACTGACTCTGTGGGGTAGAATCTGGCAGATAGGCACCCAGCCAAAGATCATGGCACTCAGGAGCTGTCCTGTCAGTCTTAGATGTTATTATGTGACTTAGGGTAAAAAACAAGGCACTGACTGTACCACCCAGAACCAAGAAAAAAGTTCAGAATTCAGGATGAAATCAGCATGGGAGGCAAGAGCTTTGATGCAGGGTCAGCCCCAGAGCCCAGGGACTGTTCAAATTCAAGGCTGCATCGGCACTGAAGGAAGCAACAGATGGGGTGACTGGTATCAGCAGCATCTCACCTGCCTGGGTCCAGGCCCTGGAAGCCAGCCACCAGGCAACCTCAGTACATTTTGCATCGTGTCCCTGGGGACATCCGAGGTGGCAGGAGTGGGAGCTTTATTTAGATGTGTGCAGTCAGGAAGGATATCGGGAGTCTTCACACAGGAAAGAGAATGAGAGAGATGCAATAAAACAAGGAATTGGGGCTCACATTAGCCCCGTTCTGCCTCCCCTCTCATGTTAGTTTTCCCCCCTTCCTCCAAGAGGCCCACAGCTTTCTCACCTGCAGAAAAGGTAGAGGAGCAGCATGTGCTTCATGGGGAGATTGAGTGGAGTGAAAAACATAGCTGTTGCAATGCAGTTAGCGTTGCCCCTGACACAGAGTCAGCATTATTTTTCAATATTTATAGTCATGGTGATACGAGATGTGCATTGGGGGTGAATGAATGAACAGATGAATTCTTCCAGGTAGCTATGTGGCTCCCTTCAAAATGACTTATCCCCTTGACTTATACAAAGACAAGTTCCTCTCATTATTTTTCTAGTTAACTGAAAAAAAAATTCAATTTGAGCAAACTCTCCATCCACCTCTTGTTGCATCCTGTGCAAACGGCTTCCTTAATTAAAAGATCTTAATCACAGTCCAGCTTTTCCCATAGAGCTTTCCAAGGGGAGGCAGGCTTTGCCAGGGTGGGTCCTGCAAAATATCGGAGGGAGGGAGTCACCTGCCTCTGCAGGCACCTTGGGAACTCCCAGCAGTGGGCTCCCTCTCCCCCAGTCTCAATCTCCACCCCTACCTGGCATCAATCGACTTCTCCCTCTTCCTAACAATCTTCATTCTCTTTGAGACTCTCTGTCTTCTTCACTGTTCCTCTACCTAGGCCTATCTTGGTCAGTAGGTCACCCTGACCTCTGTGTTCCCTCCTTATCTCCCTCTTTCAGTAGATTCTTCATGTTGAGGCTGGTGACAGGTGCTGCTTTCACAGCCTTTGGACTTGGTTACTATGGAAACTCCTTTAGAAACCAACACATTGCTCACTTGATGATGCATCCTTGGATAATTTCCACCGAGGGGCCTTTCCTCTGGTCCCTCCTTACATCTTGCTCAGACCCAAGCCTCTTCTATTTCCTCCTTCAAGATACAGATATACAGTCTCAAATTTCCCTTCTCCAAGATTTGATTGTGGTCATAACAATAACAACAACAACAACGATGATGATGACGATGATTTCTAAGTCCTCCCACCTTGCATAGAACTCCTTTCAACCTCCAGCTTCTGGGCTATCACTGGCATGGTACATTGAGCCCCAGCTGGCCCATGACTGTGCAGCAATCCTTAGGGAGCCCCCACCACCATGAATCTGTCCATGTCTGTCCTTATCTGCCCTCTCTACAAGTAGTCAGGCAAACACTAGCCAAAATGGGATTGGCTTTCCATGGAGTCATATTTGAACAGTCTATGACAGCTTCACTTGCTGTGAAGTTTTGCTTTAGGCCAAAGTTGTGGCCTGAACATAGTTTATAAAAAGAGATGGTTTGGTCCAGATGTCCAAAAGAATGTGGATTGTGGGTAACCTGAGGCAAGGATTAAAGCTAAAGTCACGGAACTAGTTGTTGAGCTCTGGGCACTGAGCAGGTGGAAGGACCCTCGTTTCCAAGGACAGTGGGACCTGGAGATCCTCTTCTGAACAGATATGAATGGTGGATGGGCCACCAGGGAGTGAATGGGGAAGGAAAAGACAATATTTTCAACTTTAAAAAGACCATGCTGCTACTGCTGCTAAGTTGCTTAAGTCGTGTCCGACTCTGTGCTACCCCAGAGACGGCAGCACACTAGGCTCCCCGTCCCTGGGATTCTCCAGGCAAGAACACTGGAGTGGATTGCCATTTCCTTCTCCGATGCATGAAAGTGAAAGTGAAGTCGCTCAGTCGTGTCCGACCCTCAGCAACCCCATAGACTGCAGCCTTCCAGGCTCCTCTGTCCATGGGATTTTCCAGGCAAGAGTACTGGAGTGGGGTGCCATTGCCTTCTCCATAGAGATCTCCTATTCTGGAATTTTTCACGTAGTTTTTGAGCCTCAGAAACTTCTTCAAAGAAAATACTTTGCAAAAACCCCGAACAGATGTTCTCTGATTTACTTCATCCTCTAGTTCAGAAAGGCCTGTCTTGCTTATAGAAATCATCATTTTATAGGTCAGAGATGGTAGAATAGGGGCAATTTCATGTGATTCAAACTAATAGAGATGCTTCAGGATACATTTTTATCAATTTCTACCAGCACTGGCAGCCTCACCACTCATTTAAATCTAAGAAACCACAAAGTCTGCACTGGATTCACAGTCCTTTTCCTTCTGTGAATGTCAAACAAACTTGCAGCCCTGGTTCGGATGGTGGTTTTGCAGTCATTACCAGAACATGATAGGATAAATGCAGGCTACACTATGGAGCATGAGCAGGTGTGCTGAGAATTCACATTGTCCCAGAAACAAACAGGGAAAATGTGTGTATTCCTGCTGCTGTCATTTCTTTTCCACCTGCAACTATATTTAGAGAGAGCTGTTGTTAATAATTTGATACATTTCCTTCCAATCTTTTTTTCAAAAATAAACAGAAATACAGTGATGATATAAGTAAAAATATTTTTAACAAAATTAGAGTCACATATACATATTGATTATAAATTATTTTTCACTCAATAGTATATTGTGACTGGTGTGGGTTGCCATGCCATCCTCTAGGGATCTTCCTAACCCAGAGATCAAACCTACATTTCTTGTCTCCTGCATTGGCAGGCAGGTTCTTTACAAGTAGCGCCACCTGGAAAGCCTCAGGTTATAACTATGTGTTTATATTCAGCAAATATACCTCTAAGAGCAATACTTTCAATTACTGTGTAAAGATACATTGTACCGTATAAGTAATAAACTATTTAGCAATATGCTAATTGATGTACATTAAGGCTTTTTTCCCCTTTTTGTTATAAATATCATGTTGATAAAAAGTTCTTATACACATATCTCTGCTTATTTGCCCAATTATTTCTTTATAAATGTGGAATTGTTGCTCCAAAGCAGTATACACTTGGGTGGACACTGTTGGTAGCTGACCAAACCCCCATGCACAGTCCCAATTCCTAGTCACACGTATACTCACTATGGCTTTTATTTTCTGTATCTGATAACATCTGGGGTCTTGCTGACTTTGGAAAGACTGCCCTCCCCTTTCAGGGTTCAATTCAGTTCAGTCACTCAGTCATGTCCAACTCTTTGCAACCCCATGAACTGCAGCATATCGGGTTTCCCTGTCCATCACCAACTTCCAGGCTTACTCAAATTCATGTCCATCAAGTTGGTGATATCATCCAACCATCTCATCCTGTGTCACCCCCTTTTCCTCTTGCCTTCAATCTTTCCCAGCATCAGGGTCTTTTCCAATGAGTCAATTCTGCACATCAGGTGGCCAAAGTATTGGAGTTTCAGCTTCAGCATCAGTCCTTCCAATGAATATTCAGGACTGATTTCCTTTAGGTTTGACTGGTTGGATCTCCTTGCAGTCCAAGGGACTCTCAAGAGTCTTCTACAAGCCACAGTTCAAAAGAATCAATTCTTCAGCCCTCAGCTTTCTTTATAGTCCAACTCTCACATCCATTAGCTACTTCTTAACGATAGTATTCACTTCTTAATGATAGTAAATGATTCACCTGCAAGGGCAATTTTTAAATAGGAACCAACCCACCCAGAGCTCACACCCCACCACCTCCTTTGTTGGGCTTTCTCACTTGGAGTCCCTTTCCACCTACCCTAATACCTGAAGGCCAGGTACTAGGCAACCTGGGACAGCCCCTGGGTCACAGAGCCCACTGAGCTTATTCAAATGCTGATCTAAGCCGCTGGCCTGGCCTCAGCCACTCCTTCCCGTGCAGATTACAGTCACACTCATATGTGCCCCTTTGTCACCCTGCCTCCTGACTACCCTCGTTCTTCCCCATGTAGCCTGTCCCTTTCTCTCAGGGACTATGATTTAGTCTTTTCAATGGCAATCATCTCCTGATCCTGTTGACCTTAATTTTCTATTAATATGTGCATGTGTGTGCAATCATATCAGCTGAGCCTGTGGACTGCAGCCCACCAGGCTCCTCTGTCCATGGGATTCTCCAGGCAATACTGCAGTGGGTTGCCATGCCTTCCTCCGGGGGATCTTCCCAACCCAGGGGTCAAACCCAGGTCTCCTGCATCTCCTGCTTTGCCAGGCGGGTTCTTTACCACTGAGCCACCTGTGAAGTCCTTCTATTAATACACTACATTTTAAAACACACGGGCAGGGGCATGAAGCACAGGCCTGTCTCCTCTGTTTCTTTTGTGGCCCTTGCGGAGCCTGCAGACAGAAAGGGCTTAGGCCTGGCAAGCAGTGTATTTCAGAGTGACTCTTCTGTGGTAACAAGGGGATAGCTTGGGCCCAGCATTGACCTCTAACAGAACAGACTCATCAGTAGCCCCACGCCCACTACCTTCTCTGGTTATATCTCCATCTGCCATTCCCTTGAAGGGAAGGTGGATAATCTGAATGATACCTTCTCCTGCCACATCTTGCTAGCTGGCTTTCCAAACACAGGTATGAATTCCAGGTGGGCAGGCTTCTTGAACCTGTACCTTGATGTAGTTCTAAATGCATGGCTTAGCTATATGGGCATGGACAGAAGTCAGAATAGGGAGCAAAAAGAATGTATTAGACCAAACAAATTGGTGCTGTTGGAAACAGGGCAGAAAAAATTTTAAATCACAGATGTTGGAGTTAAACAACCTGAATTTGAATCTAGTTATGTTATTTGTGAGCTTTGGAAAATTTCTTAGATTCGTTGAAGGTCAGTTCTTTCAACTCTAAAGTGGAAGAAAAATAACCTATCTTAAAAGATTGTTATTAGATTCAAATGAAATCATACATATAAAGCACTCTATTAGTTAGAAATCCTTCAGTTGCAAATAACATAAATTAAGCCCTTTCCAAAAAAGCATAATAATTAATCACATAATCTGGAGGCCCAGAGTTGTTAGTTTCAGGCAGCATTGGATCCAGGGTCTCTAAGGGCATGACTAGGGCTCAGCCTTTCTCTCTGCTGCCCTTGACTTACGGTCCTTTGCAGAGACTTTCTGCATGTACCGCCTAACTGGCCTTTGGAGACCAACAAGCCTTCATCATCCCTATTGCTGTGATCTCAGAAGAGAAAGGATGATTTACCTACCTGGGTTTCAGTAGGAATCCTGGGAAGTTCTCTGATTGATCCAGCTTGACCCATGTGTCAGCCATCCATCAATCAACTCTGTGGTCAAGATCAGCCATGTGCCTGCCCCAGGTGGGAATCAGGGGAGAACACCAGAAGTGGACTGAGTGGTTGCATAAAAGTGGGGATGCTGAGGCCAACAGCCCTTGTCCATTACACGTTTTGCAGAAATTGAAGCTGAGTTTACAAAGTGACACCCTTTGGAGGAACTCTGGCCTGTAGACATGTTCTGTGTGACTCACATAGAGTTGTCAGCACTGGATATTAACTGACCACATTAAATATTTCTGTGGGAAGTATAAATCATCACAACTCTCATGAAGGGCAATGCAGCAATAACTATCTAAATTAGAACGTACATGCTTTTGACCTAGCAATTCCACTTCTAGGAATTTACCCTCCAATTCATTCACACACGTATAGTTCTGGGAAATGACTACATAGAAAGTTGTGAGTACAGTTTATAAGAGCAAAAGACTGGAAACCACCTAAATGCCCATCAACAGAGGATGAGTTGAAGGAAGCATGATAGACTGGTTCAAAGGAATTTTAAAAACAAGAAAACCTGAAAAAAAAATATCCTGTTGAACCGATATGGACCAACTTGCAAAATAATTTGTTGAGTGAAAAAAAGTTCAGCACAGGGCATATAGCAGGATATAGCATGGCCCAGTTTTTAAAGAACTGAGGAGCTCTGTGTATGTGAGTGTATGTGTTTGTGTGTGTGTGTTTGCTTTCATGTGCTGGGAAGGATTCAGGAGAAATTGTCTGTGGGGGGAGGGAGCTGAAGGGGTAGGTCTGGAGGATAAAGTGAAAGGTCAGCTTTTCACTGAATATTGTAGTATTTGATTAGCTCCTACTTACATTATGTTTTTGAATCATGTGAATATATTACCTATTTTAAAATAAAGTAAGAAACATTACTATCCAAATAAGGTAATGTTAAGTACCTTGTGTGGTCAAGGTTTATATTTGGAGTTCATACACAGCTGGAATCTCAAAGGAAAAGATCTCAACACATTTATTTCTTTGGCTTTTTCTCCACATCGCTAACCACCTAGGTGTTTAAGAAACACAGGATGGTTTCTGTGGGATGAAGTGAATCAGGGAGGCTTCCTGACAGAAACTTCCAACAGGCTCTTGAAAGATGAATAAGTGCTGAGGGTGTAGAGAAGGAGGTGGGGTTTCCAGGCAAAGGGAACAGCACGTGACTAAAGCCTCCGCACTGGCAGAAAACATTATGAGGGGGCCAGGCCAAATTCCAAGAAGCTGGAGGAGGATGTGTACTAGGAAGGGCAAGACTCGGGAGGTCAGCTGGGTCAGGTCACCACGAAGCACCCAGGCTCCACCCCATAGGCGATGCGACATCGTCAGTGTCCCATGTCACAGTGTTCCTATGTCAGCAGGGATGAAGGGAACCAGGCCTGGCCAAACCACAGCCCTGGCAGCTAATGAAAAGGCCCAGCACCCAGGGACCAAAAACGCCCCCTCTTTGGTGGCTTCATCTTCACAGACCGCGTTTGCGGCCTTCCAGTTATAGCATTCTGCCTTCAAAAGGAAGAAGGCAATTACCCCTGCCCCTTGCAGCTGGCTGCATTTAACCCTCCTCCTGCCAAGACCCTGTCTGCAGCCAGTGGAGCACAGTGTCTCCCAGGGCAGAGCCACCCGAGCCCATCGCTTCCTGTTTGCCACCCACAGTATTTTCTGTTTCTGGAAGGTACCAAATTTTGTAGCAAAGTTGGAAAGAAACCAGCTGTCCTGGAGCCTCAGCCTTGGGCCCTAAGGCTCTCCTTGCCCTCCTCCACCTCCCTTCCCAGACCCGTCTTCTCACAGATTCTGTCTACTCTTCCCATCATATCTAGTCCCAAACATGACTTACCCTTGACCGCAAGGGAGACTGGGACAGGCAGATGCCCTGTCTGCCCTGCTGTCCCACCAAGGGGCCAGGAACTAAAACCTCTCGTAAGAGGTGCTCTGTCCAGGGAGAATGTGCTGAGAAGGGGCAGCAGCTGGAGGGAGTGAGGACTCAGAAAAGGCCTCAGGACCCCTGCAAACCCATCTCCCACCTTGACTTCCGCTCAGCACTGAGCAAGTCCAGCCTGAAGCTGGAGATTTTGATGTTCTACAAGTTCATCTAAAAGAAAGACTTAGCAAAATACTTTCTCACTTTTAGAAAATTACATATGTAGTTCATAGTTCTTATTGATTATTTTTTAAATCAGAATATAGAAGTAAGCAAAAGAGAGAAGGGGAATATAAAACAACTTGTGAACCCACTATCCTAAGACATTGATATTTATTGTTGTCTTTCAGTCACACAGTTGTGTCCAACTTTTTGCAACCCCTGAACTACAGCACGCTAGGCCTCCCTGTCCCTCACCATCTCCTGAAGTTTGCCCAAGTTCATGTCCATTGCATCAGTGATGCCATCCAGCCATCTCATCCTCTGATGCCCTCTGCTCCTTCTGCTTTCAATCTTTCCCAGCATCAGGGACTTTTCTAAGGAGTCTGCTGTTCACATCAGATGACCAAAACACTAGAGTTTCAGCTTCAGCATCAGTTCTTCCAATGAGTATTCAAGGTTGATTTCCCTTAAGATTGACTGATTTTATCTCCTTGCTGTCCAAGGTACTCTCAAGAGTCTTCTCCAGCACCACAGTTTGAAGGCATCAATTCTTCAGTGCTCTGCCTTCTTTATGGTCCGGCTCTCACAGCTGTACATGACCACTGGGAAGACCATAAGCTTGACTCTATGGTCCTTTGTTGACAGAGGAATGTCTCTGCTTTACGACACACTGTCTAGATTTGTCATAGCTTTCCTGCCAAGAAGCAAGCGTCTTCTGATTTCACGGCTTCTGTCACCATCCATAGTGACTTTAGAGCCCAAGAAGTGGAAATCTGTCATCCCTCCACCTTTCCCCCCATCTATTTGCCATGAGGTAATGGGGCCAAATGCCATGATCTTAGATTTTTTAATATTTAGCTTTAAGCCGGCTCTTTCATTCTCCTTCTTCACCCTCATCAAGAGGCTCTTTAGTTCCTCTTCACTTTCTGCCATTAGAGTGGTATCATCCACATATCTGAAGCTGTTGATGTTTCTCCCACCTATTTTGATTCCAGCTTGCAACTCATCCAGTCTGGCATTTCTCATGATTGCTCAATGTATAGGTTAAATAAACAAGGTGACAGCAGACAGCCCTGACATACTCCCTTTTCAATCTTGAACCAATCAGTTTGATATTTATTTTGGGAGGATAAATCCCTAAGTTGCTTTGTTTTGTTTTTCAAAAAATTGAATCATATGGTGTACTCTCCTTTATAACCTGATTTTCCACTTAGCAAATCATAACCATCTTTCTGCAATAGTAGATATTCTTCTACAACATTATCTTTAATTAGATTCACAGGACCTTACTGTTTAGATGCACCATAGTGTGACTAGCAGCCCCCCATTATGATTTTATCCCATTTTTTTGCACTTAAAATCAGTGCTCCAGTGAATATTTGTATATATGTTACCTTTTATGCTTGCTCGGTTACTTCCTCTATGATCAACTTCTGGAAGGAAAATTTCTGAAGGAAGGGCTTCTGCTCTTTTAGGCATTTGAGTTCTCCTGCCAAATGATAGAAATAAAGTTTATGAACAGAATTAAATCCCATCCCAGAAGCTTGTCAAAGGTATGGATCCCCTGGATTGACCACACTTACCCTGGGGATTGGGAGGTGACCAGGGCCAGCAGAGCAGCCTCAAGGAAGGACAGAGAGCCACAGGGAACACATTAAAAAAAATTTTTTTTATGGGGTCACACAGAGTCAAACACGACTGAAGTGACTTAGTAGTAGTGGTAGTAATTGTTTTACAACATTGTGTTACTTTCTGCTGCACACCATCGTGAATGAGCCATGTGCATGTTAAGTCACTTAGTCTTGCCCAACTCTTTGCAACCCTATGGACTGTTGCCTGCCAGGCTCCTCTGTCCATGGGATTCTCCAGGCAAGAATACTGCAGTGGATTGCCGTGCCCTCCTCCAGTGGATGTTCCCGACCTAGGGACTGAACACACGTCGCTTAAGTCTCCTGCCTTGGCAGGTGGGTGGATTCTTTATTACCTGGGAATCAGCCATATGTATATATATGTGGCCTCCCTCTTGATATTCCCTCCCCCTCTCCCATTCT
>SJXQ01004264.1:77384-121560 GCA_006408695.1 Aepyceros melampus | reverse complement strand
CCCATTCTACCCATCTAGGTTATCACAGGGCACTGAACTGAGCTCCCTGGAGCACAAGAATGAAGCCATATAAGGAACCTTACCCATTAGACCAACAGCCTCATTTTCACCATGGTGATGCTTATGTGCTAAAGCGCTGCTTCAATCCTCATAAGTCCTCAAGGAGGTAGAACTTCTGTTTCCAGTTGAGGAAACCAAGGTTCAGATGAGTTTGAATGTCTGCTCAGTGTCATGAAGCTGGCAAGAGAAATGCCAGATCTGCAGGAAGCCATCTGATCCTGCCACATTCTGAAAAGAGGAGGGTGCTGACCGCAGTACAGCCCTCCCCTTATCCCCTACCTATAACTCCCCAGGTCACTGGCATAAACACAGGCCACTCAGAGCTAAGGGCAAGTTCCCAGGTGACTTCCTTACAGCAGCGCTCTGGGAAAAGCTGGCTTGAAGGGCTGGAATTCAAATTCAAGCCATTTTAATGTGCAGTTGGTGATGACAGTGCAGACATTGGGGTCCTTAGACTCACAGATCCCTATCAAGTGCCTCAGTCCCCAACTAGAAACAATGGCAGACGGAGAAGAGTGTTCACACTCAGGCTTCCAACAGAGGCTGGGAGGTCATGAGCTGTGTGGGCTGCTCCTCTCGCCCGTGGACAAGAATCAGTGTCGCTTTTGATATTATGATTGCCATCTGCTGTGCTGTGCTATGTTCAGTCGTGTTCGACTCTTTGCGACCCCATGGACTGTAGCCCACTAGGCTCTTCTGTCCCTGGAATTCACCGGGCAAAAATACTGGAGCGAGTTGCAATTTTCTTCTCCAGGGGATCTTCCCAACCCAGGGATCGAACCCATGTCTCTTGCATCTCCTGCACTTCAGGTGGATTCTTTAGCACTGAGCCACCAGAATGACTGGAACCAACTAAATAAACAACAGTATCTGAGAAGCCCACATCAGTTTTTCCCTGCCCTTCTCATGCCTTTCCCTGTCCTTCTTACCTTAAGAATCTGATCCGCATGTAGAAACATAGCCCCTATTGTTGAAAGGTTGTTCCACTTGCGATGTAGCTTCCAGTTACAGGCAGAAATCCATGGGCAGACTCTGCCTAGGAGAATATTCTTGTCACATAAGAATCCCTCTATTAATCAAAAATCACATTATGGCTTCGAGAATGAAGTTTCCTTTACTACTCTTTAATAATAAGCCCGAGATAAGATAAAATTGGTAATTGCACGTTCTCTTCTGATGGGAGATAATACAAAAGTGGTATAGAAATTTGACTTAAAAGAGTATATTCACTTGGCTAATAGGCTTCCATTATGTGTTCTTTACTTATTCATTCATTACGATTTTGCCACGTATGGAAAACTTTAATTGGAAGTTACTTATTACATTGTTCCTAAATGTTAGCAGCAGAGAAAAGTTTTCGATAATCAAAGAAGGTTGAATGCAATAGAAGCCCAGGATTTTCTAGACAGTGAATCCAGTAAAAGTCAATCACTTGTACCAAGCAAGGGTGAGGGCTTTCTCCTCAACAGATGACCTTCAAATCAGAGATTAAGGACCAACTTCATGCTGACAAAGCTCAGATATTTTTCAGTGAAAGTACAATAAATGGATTCTAAATCATATATTGACACGTGCATTTTATTTCATTTATTACCCATATTTCAGAAGGCAGCTGTCCTTCAGCTACAGTCCACAGTCAACGGAGAACAATCAGATGTAAGGAAATCCTATAGGTTTGTTTTGTATGATTTTTACCAGCCTACAGATTATGCCTTAATTACTGGCCATTAATGCCTATTAATCAATTAAATCATATTTACATTTCTGACACCAGCATGATGAACTCAAGTAGCACTATCACAAGGGAATATTCCTGATCGAGAGGCAAAGCCCTACAAACACCTAGCATAACTGGAGTAGGAAGTGCAGCTCACCAGGCATTCTGTGGTTCCCATCAGTTCCAGCTGGGGTTGGGTCCTTGCCTGGGTCATATCTCACTGGTATGGACTCAGCACCAGGGGGTGTCCTTATCCAGAGAGCTTTGTGAATGGTGTTTCCCTGGGCCTTGCTTACATTGCAAAACAGAAGAGTTGAAGTAGATTTGTATGTTCAAATCATTCTTTAGCTTGATTTTTAACCATAAAATAAGGATGTGTTCATTTGCATTTGGAAGTATCTATGAGCCATACTCAATCCAGATCTACAAGGAAGGCTGGCAGACATTTACCTTCATCATCGTTATCACCATCACCATCTTAGAGATGCCAGAACCAGAGGATTCTGCTCATGCCCAGCACCACCCAGCTAGTAAGTGGTAGATCTTGTCAGGAGCTCAATCTTCTGACCCCTCCTCCCCTACCCCAGAGCTGCCAACCCCTTTGGAGGGACCCGGGTGGAAAGCCCTCGCTAAATGGGCAGATGATCCATTTGGGGCTAAATGGAAATTTGTAAATCAACTCCTCCCTTCAGATCTGGCATGGAACATTTATAGAGCTTGGATCCTTCCTCAGAGAAGAGTCTTGTGAAAAATACTTTCTGTAGTTAAGCTTGTGTCTAAGCTCTCCCTTCCCTTACAGGTCTCTTTAATGAAACCTCAGGAGATTGATAAAACGAGATGGTAACCACCACAGTGTACATTTTTATGGTGGCTCCTCCATCTCTCTTTTCCAAATCACCACCTTTAATTAAGAACACATGAGGACAGCACCTAGTCTTAGCACTGACAGGTGAAAAACCGCACCAAATTAGAAAAAGCATCCCAGTGCAGGTCAACAAAGCATGATTCCTAGGAGCTTGTGAGGGAGAATCTAACCTAAAGCAAACTTAGGGGACTTCTCTGGTGGTCCAGAGGTTGGGAATTCTCCTGCCAATGCAGAGGATATGAGTTTGATCCCTTTCCTGGGAAGATCCCACATGCCACAGAGCAACTAAGTCCATGCACCACAATGAAGACAGTTCAGTCAAAAATAAATTAATAATTTTCTTTTAAAGGCAAACTTGAGGTGCTGTGGAGGTTCTTCCAGCTGCTAGCAGAGGCAGTGAAAATCAACAAGCTTTAGCCAGAGCTCCTGGGATACTCTGGCTTCTGTCACTTATTGACTCAATGAAGTTGAGTATGCTCCTTGCATCAGTCAAAGAAACCACTGGCCATACGTAAAGGAGCTCACAGTCTGGGGTTGTGGGGGGCAGGGGGATAGCAGAAAAGTCATTAGAAGATTACAGAATAATCAGTGTTTGGAGTCACAGTCCAAATGGGATAGGCAGAGATGCCAGAAGGGCAGAACTCACCCAGATTGGAGGCCAGGGAAGTAGGAGAGCCTTATCCATGGGGTAGTGCTTGAGCTGAGTCTTGAATGATGGGTAGAGGCTATCCAGATGGTCAAATGAAGAAAGGCTGTTCTAGCAGGGATACAGCATGTGCAAACGCACAGAAGCTAGAGGAACATGAGGCAGTTATCATGGGAATGGGAAGCAACTAAAAACCTGCCCGAGATCCTCAGCAACTCCTAGAGCCCATCCTCCCACTGGCAGAGTACTCCAGAACCTCAAGAATGTCCACTGAACATGACCAGACATCACCAGAGCCCTGGGTACTCAGATGCTGTGCAGTTAGAGCCTGGTTCAGGATCTGACACCAGAGAAAGGTCCATGCAGAGCCCAGACCTGCCTGGGTCATGCCAGAGGTCCCCAGAGATCTTCCTGAAGTTCTCTCTTCCTCAGTTTCCTCATCTTGAATTAATTACACCTTCTCTGAAAAGTTTTCCTGAACATTTAAAGTAATGCTTATGGCACACCTAGAACAAAGGTGACAACCCCATGCATGGTCATTTTTCTCTTGCTATTATGGGGCATCTTGACTGGGCTTGGGGTGATCCTGGAGCCACAGACAATGCCCTCCATTCCACACTCGCCTGCTGAGTCTGAGTTAATGGCAAGTCTATGGGCTGACAGTGTTCATACCTCCAGAGACCCACAGGTTACACTCTGCCAATAAGAGGGCTTAACTCTCTTTCAAAGCCCACAGAATCCAGATACCACCATTTTTCTCTCCTTGTGCTTTTAAAGAATGCACCCTCCATTACTCAGTTCAGTTCAATTCAGTTCAGTGGCTCAGTCATGTTCAACTCTTTGCGACCCCATGAATCACAGCACGCCAGGCCTCCCTGTCCACACCAACTCCCAGAGTTTCACTCAGACTCATGTCCATCAAGTCGGTGATGCCATCCAGCCATCTCATCCTCTGTCATCCCCTTTTCCTCCTGCCCCCAATCCCTCCCAGCATCAGGGTCTTTTCCAATGAGTCAACTCTTCGCATGAGGTGGCCAAAGTACTGGAGTTTCAGCTGTAGCATCAGTCCTTCCAATGAACAACCAGGACTGATCTCCTTTAGAATGGACTGGTTGGATCTCCTTGCAGTCCAAGGGACTCTCAAGAGTCTTCTCCAACACCACAGTTCAAAAGCATCAATTCTTCAGTGCTCAGCTTTCTTCACAGTACAACTCTCACATCCATACATGACCACTGGAAAAACAATAGCCTTGACTAGACGGACCTTTGTTGGCAAAGTAATATTCTGCTTTTGAATATACTATCTAGGTTGATCATAACTTTCCTTCCAAGGAGTAAGTGTCTTTTAATTTCATGGCTGCAATCACCATCTGCATTGATTTTGGAGCCCAAAAAAATAAAGTCTGACACAGAAAAGAATTGCAAAGGTAAATCTGTTGGAGGGAAGAACAATGTCACATTCTCGAGACAAACAGAAATGTTGTTGGAGTGTCTACCATTTGGATTGGCAGCACCACCTCCCTGCTGCCCAAAGATTTGAATCAGTAGTTTTCTTTCTCCATCTTTTCTCCCCCTCATGTGATTCCACTCTTACCAATTAATTTTAGTGAATCTTTTGAGGTAAGAAAATTAACTTTATTACAGGGATGATTGCTCATGCCCAGTTTCACTGACTCTCCACTGCTACCCAATAGATTCTGCCATTAACTCAAAATGAGCCCTGGGGGCCCCATACCCCAGGAAAGCCCTCAGCTCCAGGCAACCTGGGACCATTGGGCAGCTTTGACTGGGTACCAAGCAGTCCTTATGAATCCCAACTCCATGATGTAATGCGACCTTGGGCAAATTACTGATCCTCTCTCAGCCTTCATTCCTCATCTGTAAAACAGTGATACCATACCTATACACAGTTGTGTGTGCTCATCATACAGTTGACAATAACTGAAGGACAGCTATTTTCTATTTTTAATATCATTATTCTCTCCCTTCTTGACTCTGAGGGGATGTGCTGTTGCTGAGTACCTTCGCCATCCTCATGAAGAGACCACGCAGAGGCTAAGTCCTAAGCATGTGTTGGCGCCAGTCTCCCTTACAGGAACAGCAGCCTTCTATTCTATATTGCTGTCAAACTATTGTGCCTCTCCTGCAAAAACCTGCAGAAGAAACACCCTCCTCCAGGAAGTCTTCCTAAGTGGACTCTGTGTCCAATCTCATTCTTTTTCGGTCTCCCAGTAGGAAAAAGAAAACACACTCAGATGAAATAACCAAGGAGAATTTTTATAGAGGGACCATTTATAGGAATATGAATAGAACCACCAATAGAATATTAAAGAACCACCATTGGAAATCAAAGTCCCAGAGAGCAGCAGCAGCAGCAAGAAGTTGTATCCACCCCTTGGCCTGAAGGGAATGGTGTTCTTGGAGCCTGGTGAGAGCTCAGGCCAGGCTGAAATTGGCCAAACCCAGAAGCCAGAGGGCAAGGGAGCCTGGGAGATGCAGTACGTGCATGTCAGTTGCGGCCCCAGGGAAGCAAAGGGGTCTGGGGCAGGGGCAGAAATGAAGACAAAAGCACAGCCCTGTTAGTCCAGCTCCTCCATCAGCCTCTGCAAACAGGATAACTGGGGAGCAATCTGCTATTTGTGAGACACACGTTTTCCATTTGAGGATCTGTGGTGAAGGCTATGGTGTCACACCCCACGACGTTCCCACAAACATTCAGCCGCATCTTCTTCCTCTGGATTTCTCTCTGGGGCAGAGAGGTTGTCACTTATTGAGCACCTACCATGAACCAGGCAGTGAGCCCCGTTTGACCTGCACAACAATCCTGGAAGGGCTCCTGCTTTGCAGGTGAGGAAACTGAGGATCGTTGAAGCTAAGCCTTGCCCAGAGTCACTCAGCTAGAACTGTACCCAGCTCTGGCTGTAAACCATCATTTATGTCACCAGACTCCGTGGTTTCATGAAAGATTGCCCAGCCCGCCTCCCTCTACCCTGGCCAGCTGCCCACAGGCCTTATTCAGGCTTTTATCTATCTACTACAGGGTTGTTTGATGGGATCCACTCAGTCCTCACACCTGAACACAATGTTAGATGCACCCAAACTCACAGGCACTCAGCTTGGCTGTTCATTCTATTATCACCTCCCCAAATGGTGTTGAAATCAACCCAATTGCACAATGCACCTCCTTCACCTGAAACTTACCTTCCACAGGTGAGATGCCAGAATGAAGCCAAGATAAGCTCCGTCCTGGCCTGCAAAGGGCCCTGACTTCTCAGCCTCAGAAATGAGAGGCGATTTCTGCCACCCACTGTGATCCACCACATGCGGAACTCCTACAAAACAAAGTGAGATGACAAACGTCCACTACTGGGTAAAGTCTTTTAAAAATAAGCAAGATTCTCATCTCCATAGAAGCTTTAGGACGTAATTCTGCCTGAACTGGGGAGAGGAGAGAAGATGGGCCAGAGTCCCTCCAGCTTTCATTCCGAGTTGCGTAGTGAGTGAGTTCAGTGTTGGTATGAAGAGGCAATGGCTTTATGTTTTCAACAGGAACACTGGACAACCTTGAAAAGCTGTGCCCTCCATCCCTCTGCCTGTGAACACAGCCACTGGGGCTTCCTGTTCCAAGGCCCTTGCCCGTCTCCTTCTATCTAGCCTCCATCTCTCCTGCTGCAGGACCGGCAGCCCATCTCCTCTATTCCCAACCTTGTGGAGATGGAGAACAGCTGGGCCTTGATCCTCCAGAGGATAACTTTTCAGAGATTTGTTTGAGTGGAAACACCAGAGTCCTGAGGAATTTTCCCCTTTGTTTGAAAACGAATGACTTCCTCCTTGGCTGCTCTGAGGGGTTTCCACCTGAGTTGTGGTAACTTCAAAGGCTCCCCACGTTCCTGCCAAAGAGGCCAGAGGCTCTCTGGGGCCTCCTCCCGCTGCTTCTGCCCGAGGCCCGCGGCCTCTGCCTCGAACCCACCCCTCAGCAGCCTGAATCAGGGCCCCGCGCACACTTGCGATGGGCTAGATGTCTGCGTCTGCACAGATGTGTACCGAGGCTTGTGTTTGGGAGTGCGTCCAAGATGCATCCAAGATGCATCGCTCTTTTTGCCCATTAAGAATCAGCCTCAGAGAACAGCGAGACAGGAGGGGAGACAGCTTTCAGCAGAGTTTGCTCAGTTTCAGTTTGTAATAAGTATTTATGACCAAGTTACAACAAGCCCTGAAAAAGAAGCTTCTCATGGAAACACAGATACTTACTGTTGTGTTAATTACAGGCCTCTACTGGCCCTTCCAATATATGCTTTATGTTCTTTTTTAACGCTTTCCAGTGATTCTTTTCTTCCTTTTTTGAAAACCGTGCCCAAGGAGCAGCTGTTTTCTATATGCAGCTGGGCCCTGCAACAGACAACTGTTTCTCTTTTAGCAACTTTGTCAAGCTTATTGTGAGATTAATCTGACTGCAGGTGTCAGGTAAAAGCAGAACTCTGTTTGCAAAGACCAAGAATCCTGTGGAGGGTGAGGATGGAGGCCCAGGAGCCAGAAGACACATTGGTCAGAACTCAGGAAGCTCAAGAACCTGCAAGCCAGGTCTGGGATGGCCACATCCACCCTTCCCTGGCTTCAGGTCGACACCACGCTTCCATCAGGGATGCCTGGGTCCTGGAGAAAGATTCTTTGCAAGCTGAAGAGCAGAGCCTTTTAATTGCCATGTCCCCAGTGACATAAAATCTCACAAACAACCTCCATAAATCACACCCTGACAGCTACCGGGCTTGTCCAACGCTAAACACAAGTGGACTCTTCTTTTAAGTTGAGTCTTAAGTTGTAGGCAGCACCATCACCCTTCAGCAAACATCTGTAGTTCATCTTATCGTTTGAAGAAATATATGAGTTTCACTGTCTTTTTTTTTCCTTTAAGCCTTTTGCAGCTTCTGCTCCTTGATTTCTTTGAAGACCATCTGCTCCATATAAAACTGGGGTGGGGGGCATGCCGTGCAAAGGGAACATTTGGGAGCTGTACAGGCTGTGAGAAAATGCAAACACTGCAAAAACTGTGTCAGCATCACTGGACAGACCACTTGTCCTCCTGAACCCCTGACCCTCAGTGAGTGCTGGACTTGGAACCTCACTGGTGGCTCTGGCTGCTGTGTGTTCTGGTTCTGCTTCGTGGCCAAAATTAAAATCCCAGGGCTGGTGATTTTGAGAAACCTCAAACCTGGAAAATGCATGCTGGGGTTGACCTCCAACACTCCCCTAAAAATACCCTGCGGACAGCAGGATGCAAAGGGGGACCCGGGTGCCTTGGGTAATGTTTCTTGCAAGCACGGCAGCAAAGGCCCCTGTCTCGGGAGTGTATGTCATGGCATGATGTTACCACAGGGGGGTAGAAGTCATGCACTTGGCCGTCCTCTCTGAAAAGCAGAGGGGAAAAGAAACCAAGCTCTCCGATGCAAAGAATGGCAGCAAGTCTTCCTGTCCCGCTGCCCCTCCCTCCCCTCAACCTCTGCCCCAACAGAGGTGTCGGAACTGAAGCTGGCTTCTCAGAGCCACCAGATGTTGAAACATTTGACCCCTGAAACCATCGCCACCCCCAGCCATGCCCGGCTGGGTTTCCTCAGCCCTAACGTAGCCCAGGCAGCCTGCATTCTCAAGTTCCAGGAGTACTGCTCCACTTGCCAGGAAATGAATTTAAAGGATGCTTTAGAAAACCAGAGCAGTGCCTGTTTTGCCATGGAAGCAAAGCTAAAACAGTGATGATGACTGAGATTATAATACCAGCTCTTCCTTCACCCACAGAAGTTTCTGTTCTTTTTATATGTTGACTAGAAAGGTCCTTATAAATTCCAAAGCTTCCAACAGCCAGTTTCATTTTCCCATCTAACTGATTAAAGCATTTACAGTTAGCATCCTTGTTATTAGCAGTATTAGTTTTATCACTAGAATTTACAGAAAAGTTTTGTGAAGTTCAAACTCAGTTGTTTGTGGGGTCCTCCTGTTTTACTCCTCTCTGGAAACATAACCACACACACACACAAAGATTTTAAGCAATGAAACAAGCCACAGGTTTTTAAGGCTCATTTGAGCCTTTGCCCCTGAAAAGATGGATTCAAGCATCATTGGTATTTTTGTGGTTTGTCAGGGAAGGCCTTTCACTGGCTGAGAGTTCAGCGTCCAGCTGGATATCCTGGCCAGATCTGACTTTGCCCCCGGTTAGAAGGCAGTGTAGGGTAACCTTCATGTAGCATGGGGCACTGTCCCCCTCCCTCCTCCCAACAAGTCCAGTGCAAGTAAGCCCAAAGCAAGTAAGCATGAAGACGCCTTTAAACAACAGCACAGGTTTACCCAACTCTGTCAAGACTGCAGATTTACAGGACAGAGGAAATTTTACCCGAAAGGGAGTAGGGGTTACTTTTTGTGTCAATCACCTTCTACAAGCTCAGAAAATAAACTTGCTTGCAGTTGTTAGCCACTTGTTGGAGATGGCAGAGAAGCCGCTTTAAACAGTTGATTCAGCATTAAAAGGAGAGAGAGTAGGAGTTATGGTGGTAAGTCTTCCTCCCCCGCCCCCAGTTGGAGCCGCTCTTCTCTCTGAAGGCTGCCTCTGAAACCCTCAAGGCGCGCGGTGCTAGGGCGCGGTACTCCGCGATTACGGCCATGATTTGTTGGAGCACTTTTGTGTAGAAGCGCCTGCATCCGAGGTCTGTAGCGCTACCTCTTTGACAGTTCCAGATGTGTGAAGATGAAATACCTCCTGCTTGAGGAACTGTGCAACTAGGAGCCCCGAAAGGTGTTCCGAATGCAGTTTAAAAAGGCATCCGTCTTAAAATAATTTCAACATCTCACTCGTCTGTTTGTAAGTACTGTCAGGTGGCTTGGTTTTTTCTGTTTTTTTTTTTTTTTTTTTTTTTTACCCTCTCAGAGCATTTCAAGAGGGTTGCTTTTACATCAGGATATTTTAACCAATGACACTTCAAACCTTTGCTCTGCTTCTTTCTCTGCCTGGGACCACCAGTTCAACCTCCGGCCAACACTGTGGGTATCTTTCTACATCAAGCTTGAGGCAGAAGGGCCTTCTTGTCTTTCCATTGGGTCCATCACTATCAACAGGGCCTGACATTGGGAGGAAGGTGGAACCGTCCAGGCCTGGATCAAGCAAAATTCATTGGAGAAAAGGCCAAAAAAATCCCTACTTATCCCTCCAACCTCATAACTCACCACGCTGTCAGCCTCTGCAAATAGAAAGGAGACCTGACCTTTACCAGGACTTTGGAGTGGTCTCTGAGCTTAAGTTTCCCTGGGTAAAAACCTGCTCTGGAGACCACCCTTTAGAAGACCTATCTCACTAGTCCTGGGCAGAGTAATATTATTCTTGGGTCATTTAACTTCACTCTCAGGAAGAGTCAAGAACAGAGCTAAGTTGTAAATCACAGCCCTCTGGAATGGATTCGTGCAGAATGGACCGACCAGAGCATTCCTGCCTTGCTGGATCAAGCATGGTAAAGAGATTATGGAAGGTAAAATTCGGCTAAACATGACTTGTTTTGACTTCCTACATTCTTGGTTGCCTGTCTCTCTATGAAAGGTTAAGACCTAGGAGGGAAATAGCATCCATGCTGTGGAATCACTTTCATTCCAGGCAACACTTCCTACTCAGATGGTCCATAGGTGTGACTGTGCAAGCTCACGCTGAGGAATTTGATCCCATCAGATTGATATTCTTCATCTTGTGGTTTTATTTGGTCCCTCTCATAAAGCCACCAAAACAGAAGGCAGCAAACCCCGAAGCTGAATTTGTAAATCACTGTTCACATGTTTGCCTCTTCATGTGGTTGAAATTAGCCTTTCCTTCTCTCTGATGTCATTAGATGAGTCCTAAAATGCCAGTGACATCATCTCAGCTGATCTCCTTGCCTCTTTCCACAATCCTTCAACCCACTTGGATAATGGTTTCTCAAGCTGCAGTTTCTTGACACATTTCATCTTGTGATCCCAATATCCAATTAAAAAAAAAAAAGATTTTCTCACCCCTTCCTGCTCATTTGCCACATATGTCCTCCAGCCTGCTGGAAGAAGGAAATTCTACAGATGAGAATGACAATACACACTGTCAGCATCACTGTCCTCTAACCACTGGGAGCCCTCTTACTTTCTGGAATGTAGGTTTTTCAGAGTTGCTTCCCTGAAAGAACATGGTGGCGGGTACCCGGGCTGTAGAAAGCGGGTCAGCATGTGAGAAGGCCAGGATGCCATGAGAGAGGGGCCTACACCCCACTCCTGTGTGCACAGAGAGGTGGGGTCTGCCAGCATGGTCAGACAAACGTGAGCAACGACATCTGCAAATTAACAAATCCCAGCCTCTGGGGCCATGTCATGCATTCGTCTTGCTGAATAAGGTAGAACCAGAAAGTAATTTTGATTAGCAGTGGCCCAAGCTATTTATCATAGGAAATTACACAACTGCGTTGGAGCTGGGGATTCTCACTCAGCTATTCCTGCCTGCATTGTTTTGATTTCATAGCGGGAGGCAGACACGGCAGGCAGAAAGACCTCCTTTGCCTAACTTCTGCTCTGTGAGAGTCAATGGATAAGGTACCCTGGAAGAAGATAGTTTTAAAATTATAAGCTCAAGAAAACAACCAGAGGAAAAAGACTCCCTCTTTCATTTCCCCCCATATTAAACAAGTAAGCAGTAAATGTGTCTCCTCTTGTTGGGAAACCAATCCACCAGTAGTCCTAATGGAGAGAAATTTCCTCTAAAACATAAATGAAAACTTGAGTTGAAAGGTTTACTAAGGGTGATGGGATCTTTATTAAGAATGATTTTTCCCTAAAAGGGAATAGCTCTGGATAAGAAGACCATTCTAGAAGTGGCATTTGCAAGAATTTGTAAATCTGAGCCTAAATACCTTCTTACTCATCCATTCATTTTTTTGCAAATAGTTTTCTTTCTCTATTTGTTCTGTCACCAATACAGCCCTTCCCTAGCGGTCTGGAGCAATAATATTTGCAGCCTGGTGAATTTTCTGGAACCTGTAGAGGGGAGAAGAAATGCTCAAGAGTGCCATTAAAGCGTGGAATGCACTTCTCAAATCAATAAAGTCAAACCAACAAATCAGCAGCAGTTTCACTTCTTATCCAACAACCTTTGTTAGAAATAGAATGCCCACGGGGTCTAGCACTGGAAACACTTGGCGAGATTGTGTTTTGTCTCTCTTAAAGACTTTTCTTCACCTCCTTGCCACCATCCAGTTGCAGCAGAAGGGAGATAGTTGGGCAGGGCTCAGTCCAGAACTGGAAGAAAGGCCCAGTCTGAGGTCCTCCAGAGGGCTGGGCTCCCAGGAACCTGCGAGGACAGACAGCTTGATGCAGCCAATGAAGGGCAAAGGTGGCACAGTTGGTAAAGAACCCACCTGCCAATGCAGGAGATGCAAGAGAAGCATGTTTGCTCCCTGGATAGGGAAGATCCCCTGGAGAAGCAAACGGCAACCCACTCCAGTATTCTTGCCTGGAAAATTCCATGGACATTGGAGCCTGGCAGATCACAAAGTGTCGGAGACGGAGTGACTGAGCATGCACACAATGGGAAAAAGTCATTTCTTATCATTTCAGCCATCTCCATTGGCTGCCAAAAGAGAAGCTGTCCTTCCAGTTTTCCAGAATGGCTGTGCAGACAGAGCTAAAGCAGAGCTCTCCAAACCCTGCCATCTGGCTAAAACCTGAAAAATTCAGTCTGTGAAGTGCGTAATTTCCTAGTACTTCCAAGTCATTCTTCTTCTATTCGAAAATATCCGAATTTCTCACCACTCGCACATAGGTGTTTGATGTCATTCCGAAGAAAGCCTAGATGGATATTTATTGGACATGATACAAACTTCTGAAGGACAAAGATTCCCTTATCTGTAAGAAACCTAAATATCCTTCTGGCCACAGCAACCTGGGGATCTTTGGAAACATCTAGAAGAATACAGTCCAGGCTGCTTCTCCCACAGATCTTTCTTGTGGTAGATGCAGTGGCCGGCTGTGCATGCATCTCATCCCTCCTGTCTCATCCGTACCCCATCAGTCTGAGGAGGGCAGAGGCCATGGGCCTAGCCCAGTGCTGGCCCACGGTGCGCTCTTAATAAATCCTCAGTGGTGCCGTGCTGGTGGAAAATCGGTGTTAGCACGCAGACAGCAGCTTCCCAGGGACCGTGCTTGGGGCTTGATGTGCTCTGTTTGGGGGGAGCAGAGCAGCTGCCTCCCTGAGCCCAGGGATTTCTCACTCTGTGGAGGAAATCCTTTAAGTATTTACAACCATTTAACAACTGCCTATATCCTGACAGTTTTACCTCCCAAATTTCTCTTGATGCACGCTTCTTAGCCTCCACACCATCTGCACCTCTGACCCCTGCCTGAGCTGATCTCCCTCCTTCCACCCCCTGCCCCATGGAGGTCCTCCCATGCAACAGCCAGAAGAATCTCTTTACAATGCAGATCTGCTAAAAACAAACAAACAACAACTTCAGTGGCTTCCCACAGCATTTAGAATCAAGATCAAAATCTTACCTTTATCATATGTAAAGTAGAGTTTGGTGTATGACAGCAGGGCACCCAAAGCTGCTCTGTGACAACTTGGAGGGATGGGGGTGTCAGAATGGAGGGGACACATGTATATCTATGGATGATTGATACTGATATATTGCAAAAACCATCACAATATTGTAAAGTAATTATCCTCCAATTAAAATAAAACATTCAGAAAACGAAGATCATGGCATCTGGTCCCATCACTTCATGGGAAATAGATGGGGAAACAGTAGAAACAGTGTCAGACTTTATTTTGGGGGGCCCCAAAATCACTGCAGATGGTGACTGCAGCCATGAAATTAAAAGACTTACTCCTTGCAAGAAAAGTTATGACCAACCTAGATAGCATATTCAAAAGCAGAGACATTACTTTGCCGACTAAGGTCCGTCTAGTCAAGGCTATGGTTTTTCCTGTGGTCATGTATGGATGTGAGAGTTGGACTGTGAAGAAGGCTGAGCGCCGAAGAATTGATGCTTTTGAACTGTGGTGTTGGAGAAGACTCTTGAGAGTCCCTTGGACTGCAAGGAGATCCAACCAGTCCATTCTGAAGGAGATCAACCCTGGGATTTCTTTGGAAGGAATGATGCTAAAACTGAAGCTCCAGTACTTTGGGCACCTTATGCGAAGAGTTGACTCATTGGAAAAGACCCTGATGCTGGGAGGGATTGAGGGCAGGAGGAGAAGGGACGACCGAGGATGAGATGGCTGGATGGCATCACAGACTCAATGGACGTGAGTCTGAGTGAACTCCGGGAGTTGGTGATGGACAGGGAGGCCTGGCGTGCTGCAATTCATGGGGTCGCAAAGAGTCGGACACGACTGCGCGACAGAACGGAACTGAACTGGACTGAAAGAAATTAAAAAAGAAAAACTTTCCCCAGCCTTCTCGCCACCATCTCTGGCTTTCTTGCATTTGCTCAGGCCCTTGGCACTTCCCTGTTCCCTCTTCTTGGGATATGTCCCCCTCCCAACACTGGCCCTGCAGCTCACACCAGTGCCATGTCCTTAGAGGAGCCTGACCAGGTCAGAGCTCTGCTCTCCCCCTCATGCTCACACACACACACACTCCCTATAGCAGCCCCTATTGTGCCCTTCAAAGCATTGCCCCTTTTGTGAGAACATTTGATGATTAAGGGCTTTCCTTCTTGACCGTAAGTCCTGTGAGGGAGGGACAATGACAACTTCATTCAGTCTTGCATTTCCAGTGCCTAATACAGTGCCCAAAGAACAAGGAGTATAGTAGGTACTCAATAAAAATAGACAAAATAAAGGAAAAACTGGCAGACAGGCACACCGGAGGAAAGAAGGAAGGAGGGAAGAAGGGGAGGGAGGGAGAGGGAGAGTGGGAAACAGTAACAACTAACTCCAACTTCTGGTGAATTCCTCTGTCTCTAAATGCCCAAATCCCTGGATCCCACAGGTCTCTTCACACACTTTTAAATGGCTCAAGGATTTCTGTTGTTGTTCAGTCACTAAGTTGTATCCAACTCTTTGCAACCCCACGGACTATAGCCCACCAGGCTCCTCTGTGCATGGGATTACCCAAGCAAGAATACTGGAGTGGGTTGCCATTCCCTTCTTCACAGGATCTTCCCTACCCAGGGATCAAATCCATGTCTCCTGCATTGGCAGCTGGATTCTTTACCGCTGAGCCACCAGACTCAAGAACGCAGTGTTACAAAGAGGAGGAGGAAATGGAGGAAATAGAGTTCTCATTTCCTGGTTCTCATGATGTTTGGTCCATTCATCTCTTTCCCAGCTCCACCACGCAAGGGGTCCTGTGCTCATCGCCGGAGAGAAGCCGTGGCACGGGGGCCCGAGCTGGGGGATCTTGGCTGACTTCACCTCACCCTGAACAAAGTCACCCACCAGCTTTGTGCCTCAGTTTCCCACTTTGTAAAGAAAGGGAGTTGGATAATTCCAAATGACCCTTGCAAAGCTAGTGTTCTATTGCCCCAAACTGGATAGTGATAATAATAAAAACATTATTAATTGAGCACTTAGTCCATGCAAGAAACTGGAGCTGCCCTATATTACCGCATTTGATTCCCAGCTACCCTGTGAGAAAAGTACAATTATCTGTGACTATTTTAGAAATACAGGCAACAGGCAAAACTTGCTGGCAGAGAACAAGCTAGGAGATGACAAGGTTGAGATGCACACAAACATCCCCGACTCTCCTTTGCTACGTGACCTTAAATTGCTCAATGGCCTCTAACAAGGCTGGAGATGGCCAGTCTCAGAGCACTGTGGAAGACAAGGAGGCACGTTTAACTCTGTGTTTAAAGCAGGCAACTGTCTCCACGCAGAGTGAACACCTTCCCTTGGTGCTCAGGAGCCCTCTTACCCAGATGAGTTACTGCTGAAATAGACTTGGAGCTCATGGGTGCAGAGCAGTGGAATCGGGCAGCTCGCTCTCCTGACCAGTGTTCTCTGTGGACATCATCCAGTAGAAGCTGGTTTCCCCTACTAAACAGCTTCTTGACCCAAACTTTCCTTGGTTGTCTCCTGCTTTCATCTGAAGTCATGATTTGGGGGGCTCTCAAGACAGATATGATTGGAAATTAATTCTAGTTAGCCTCACAACATCTGAAAGTTGGACGATTTTACATAAAATTCCAGATGTGACCATGCTTGAAAAGCCAAATGGTCTGGCTATAATTGCATGTGGCCACAATCAGCTGGACCTGAATAGGAAGGTCCCCTTTTGATAGACAGGCTCTCTCCGCTGACCACAGACCCCGCCACTCCTTGTTGTCTCTCACATACCTTGCAGGCATTTGAGTTTGGCAATGCCGGACTTCAGAACCAAATCCCAACACTTTAGCCTGGCATTTAGCCTGGTCCTTTGCTCTCTGGACCCTAATTTCTCTTTCCAGCCAATTTAAAGCCCTGCTCTCCATCCTTATGGAGTGAACCTACCCTGTAGGGTTATTTTAATTACACCTCATCCAGTGGGTCTTCCTCTCTCCCCATGGCCCTACCCCTAGTTACATTTGCTTCTGTATCATTCATTCTCTTTCTGTTTTCACATAGCCTAACTGCTCAGCTGGACAAAGCACAAAAGGGATGAAGACTCTGGCTTTTCCAGGTCTCCATAAAGAAGAGCTACTGAAGGAGGGCCTGTTGCCTGATTCCCTGCTGC
Source organism: Aepyceros melampus (assembly GCA_006408695.1). Lineage (NCBI taxonomy): Eukaryota > Metazoa > Chordata > Mammalia > Artiodactyla > Bovidae > Aepyceros > Aepyceros melampus. The sequence continues at coordinate 104,566 of SJXQ01004264.1, read as the reverse complement.
GAACTGAAGGGTGGTCCACAGCCCAGCTACTTTGGTATCTCCTGGGAGCTTGGTAGAAAGGCAGAATATCAGGCCCTACCCCACATGACTAAATCTAATATCTCCCATGTGGACAGTATCACAGTAAAGTTTGAGAGGCCAAGGTCAAGTTTAGGAATTGCAAGTCAAAGCCAGGCTTGGCCACAGGTCTGGTCCTCACTCTTAAGCCCATCCCTTCTTTAGGCTGTTCAGCTTCTCCCATGACCCAGCGAAAAACTCAGTACTTGGCTACACTCTGAAGAGGTCAGAACAAATGAGCCTGGGGCCCCAGAACTCTCCTTCACATGGTGAGTGCCACCCCTGTATGAAGGCCTAGAAGGTAGCCCCAGTCCCCCTGCCCCCACTGGGGTTCCTGCCCCTGTGTGATCCCCTTTCCCTCAGTATGGATCACAACTGGAGGCTGGCTTCTAACAAATAGGAATATGGCAAAAGTGCTAACATGTCACACCCAAAATTAGCTCACAAAACACTGATTTCTGACTCTCTCACTCTCTGCCCCTCTCTCTGTGGGAGAAGCAAGCTGTCAGGAGTACGTAGTCCAATAGGCCCATGTGGCAAAGACTTGTGTCTCTGGCCAACAGCCGGAGAGGTCCTGACGCCACCTACAGCCTTGTGAGTGAGCAAGGAAGCAGACCGTCTTCAGTGGAGCCCGAGGTGCCCGCAGCCCAGCTGCACCTTGACCATATTCTCAGGGGAGAGTGGGAGGAGGGGCACCCAAAAGCAATGCCCATATTTCTGACCCACAGAAGCTGTGACATTAGAAGTATTTGTTATTTTAAGCCACTAAGTTTGGGGTACATTTTTACACAAAAGGCAATATATTATATAGGCAGGTACTTTTATGCTTCCATTATATAGAGGATGACACTGAAGCACAGGGATGTAAATTGACTTGCCCCAGGATACAGAGCAAGTAATTGTCAGAGCCAGGGTTTGAACCCCAGCAGTCTGGCTTCCGGAGCCCATTGATTGAGCACAAGATGCTCCCATAAATGGTCCCATTTGATTAAAGTGTCTGTTTTTACATCTGCTTCTCCCATCAGACCGTGCTCTCCATTTCAGTTCTTTGTGCCTGGCCCCTGGTCAGCACCCAGCTCCCACAGGAAGAGCTGGGCAACAGTTGGCTAAGTTGAGCCAATAGGGTGGCAGCACAGGCTACCCCAGTGACTGTGGCTTTGCACAGAAAAGGGAGACACAGTAGGGCTGTGGAAATGTCCCTTGAGTCCTTATCAGCCCCAGGTCCACTGCATGGAGATGGAAACCCTTGTTTTGCTGAGACATACAACTCCAAGCAAAGCACGTTAGATTTGGCTCAAGTTTAATATCCTTGATATGATCTCCTAATCTTTTTCAGGTGCATCTCACATTCAGGAATCTTTATTTGGCTTCCAAACAGCAAGTTGTCTCTTGTACCAAAAAATATGTGACTTGTATCTGTTTATCTTAAGTAACCATTGAAAGATATGTTTATAACTTTATGGGAAATGTCCTACAAGCCTGTTAAACAACATCTGTTATTGTTGTCTGTACACTTTTCATATCTTTTGTATCACATATTTTTTAAAATGAATGGCTAGGAAGAATTTTTTTTCACTTTTCTGCTGCTAAGTACATGTGAACTTGCATCTCCCAAGCTTTTGGCTTTGCCCGAGAAGTTGGGAAAGTTCAGGGAGCTAACACTGGCTGGGGGCAGAGCCAGGGTTGGGCGAGGTGAAGGTTGAATTGGCTGTGGGGCAGGGCTCCAGGGACACGAGGCAGGAGGTAGATGGAGGGGATGCAAGAGGTGGGAGGGATGGGGTGGAGGTGGGGGGGGGGGGTTGCTTCTCCATCCAGCTGAACAGATCTGTGTGTTGTTGAGAGCATGCCATTAGCACCAGGTTGACTCCTCCCTGCCACTTCTGCTGTGGACTTTGTCTCCAGTCTTCAGTTTACTGATCTACAAAATGGGAGTTATAATAAGCCCCTAGACCAGAGGTCCCTCACCTCAGGATCTAATGCCTGCTGTTCTAAGGTGGAGCTGATATAGTGATGATAAAAATAAAGTGCACAATAAATGTAATGCTCTTGAATGATCCCCAAACCACCCCCCCCCCCAGGTCAGTGGAAAACTTGTCTTCCATGAAACCAGTCCCTGGTGCCAAAAAGGTTGGGGATTGCTGCCCTAGACAAGCTGAATACATTCTCTAAAAGTGACACTTTTACAACACTGGTTAGGCAGTAAATGAAAAGCTATTAAAGGATCCTGCCTGAAAGTAAAATATGCAGCCCTGAGAAGGGACTAAAGGACTAAAGGGGCGCCTTTTCTCTGTGTTAGTTCCCCCACCCCCAGCTTGTCCTCCTTGGGTGGGACCTGGCTCCCTCACTGGAGATAAGTCAGCAAGGTTTTTCTGGAAGCCTGCAGGGTCCTTGGCCCTATGAAACGAGTACAAGAAAAGGAAGACTTGGCACCACTGGGGGTGCCAATCCATTCCCCAGTGTCTTGCAATTCCAGGAGTATCTACACATGCACCTTTTTTTTCTGATTAATGGACTTTTTGGAGAAGTTTTAGATTTACAGAAAAAAATTGAGTGAAAATACAAATTCCTATATACCACTTCACACATCTTGATTTCCCTATTTTTAACATCTTGCACTAGTGTGGTATATTTGTTACAATTTATGAGCCAATACTGATGCATGTTATTAACTGAAGTCCATAGTTTACAATAGGGTTCGTGCCTTGTATTATACATCCTGCAGGTTTTGATGAATGTTATAGTATTGTATAGAAAAATAGCTTCATTGCCCTTAAAATCCCCTGTGCTCCAACCTATTAATCCCACCCTTCCTCCTCAAGCCCCAGACTTGGCAACCATTGATCTTTCTCTAGCTCCATAATTTTGCCTTTTCTTGAACATTACATGGTTGGAATCATATAGTATGTAACCTTTTCAGATAGGCTTCTTTCACTTAGCCATATTTATTTAAGTTTCCTCCATGTCTCTTTGTGGCTTAAAAGCTTATTTCTTTTTATCACTGACTAATATTCCATTGTATGCTGCACCATAGTTTGCTTATTCATTCATCCATTGAAGGACATCTTAATTGCTTCCAAGTTTTGTCAGGTGTGAATAAAACTACTATAAGCATGAAATGCTAGATTTTCTATGGACAAAAGTTTTCAGCTCATTTGGTTAAACATCGAGGAGCACAATTGCTGGATCAAATGGTAAGAATATGTTTAGTTTTATGAAAAACTACCAGCCTGTCTTCCAAAGTCACTTTACCATTTTATATTTACCCCAGCAATGAATAAGAATTCCTATTATCCCATATCCTTGCCAGCATTTGATGTTGCCAGCATTTTGGATTTTGATCATTTCAATAGGTAAAACATGATATCTTATTTTAATTTGCAATTCCCTAATGATGTATGTTACTGAGCATCACATCCATCATTTTAAATAATGAAATAAAGAAAATAAGTAAAAATGTAATTTGCCTGCTCTGGGAGTTAGTGATGGACAGGGAAGCCTGGCATGCTGCAGTCAGTCCATGGGGTCACAAAGAGTCGGACACAACCAAGTGACTGAACTGAACTGAAAACGTATACTATGCAGTCACTGTGTACAAATAGCACTGGGGATCACAGAGATAAGGGTTCAGACCTGCTTGCGAAGAAAGCTGGGCTTCTCCTAAGGATCAAGCTGCTCATTTTCATAATCAATCACGTTCTTTGGTTACTTTTTTCTTTGGCTACCAGGATTCTCAAGATGATCTCTAAAAGTGACACCAGATTTATTATAGGCATTTCTACATACCAACTTTTCCTCTTATTTTATCTTACAGTCTACCTCTATTTCTAAAATAGAAATTTGTTGGGAGCCATCGAATGGAGGAGGAACTAAAGTAATAAATATGTACACACAGGCTTCTATTGTGCTGGATCATATATTAAACTGTCTTAAGCTGCCAGCTGCCTCCCAAGTCCCACCCCGAAGGGAGGAGACTGGTAACCCCAGAATCTATCACAGAAACTGTGGTAACTCCTTGGGAAGACAGAGAGTGGCTGTGTTCCATTCCAAGGAAAATGTTGTTATGGAAGCCATAAGGAATGAATCCAGTTTGGTAGGCTAAACAGCTGGAACCAACACATCCAAGAGGTCTAATGGCTGGAACACAACAGAAGCTTACCATAGTGGTCCAAAGACAAGCTCTATATTGGAGGGTAGCTCTACTACACACAGTCATTCAGTGATCCAGGCCAACAGAAGCTCTGTCATCTTTAACAAGAGGTTTTCGAGGCAGCCCTGGTCTTCACCATTCCAGCCAACGACAAGAGGAAAGAAAGCATGAGAGATTTGATGGGTCAGGAAGAAATGGCCATATCACTTCTGCTCACATTCCACTGGAGGAAACTTAATCACGGGCTCTACCCAGCTAAACGGAGGGACAGGAAATATGATGCAGAGATCCAGCCTCAGTGATCAGAGCTCCTATTCGAAAAATAGTTCATATGCTTATTCCCAGGAAAGCTAAAACTGAAGGGCTAGGGAAACAGTGTCCAAGTCTTCAGACAATCTTGAGGCTAATGAAATTCAAGAGATGGATCAGATCAATGCTTCTAGAAAAAGAATAGGAAACTAGAGAAAGTCAAGGAAGTGTCCCATTGGTGTAACCATTACAAAACTCATGGGAATGCCCCATGATTTCATCCAAACAATCTAAGAAAGCATGGGAGGAAGTCTTCCCCACTCTCCCCATGATTTTGTGTTGGGTCTAGTGACCTTCCTTTCCTGTCCCTCCTAATCTCCCATGTGAATTCCCCTGTAGTCATTTATAACCTGGAGGAGTTCCCATGGACCTCACTGCCTCTAGCTAACATTTGAGAATAGGCATGAACCCTGAGCAGAGTCATCCAGCTTCCAGCTACCAAGAACTTGAAAGAGAATAAAGTCACCATGGCATGGTGAGAACTGAACTCCTAGGAAGACTCTTGTAAAGTAGACACCAGGGGACAAGAGGTTCACCAGAAGAGATTCAGCTTGTTATTTGCTTGTTTGTTGGTTCAAACCTTTGCTTTAGTTGTAAAGTGTCAAAAGTGCACATTTGAGAGTCAGCTGGATTTAGATCCTCCTCTGTGACCTTCAGGGTCGTCACTGGTGGCTCAGATGGTAAAGAATCTGCCTGCAATGTGAGAGACCTGGGTTTGATCCCTCGGTTAGGAAGATTCCCTGGAGAAGAGAATGTCAACCCATTCCAGTATTCTTGCCTGGAGAATCTCATTGCAGAGAAGCCTGGCAAACTACAGTCCATGGGGTCACAAAGAGTTGGATACAACTGAGAGACTAACACTTTCGCTTTTCACTGTGACCTTAAGCAAAGTATACATCCTCTCTGGGCAACAGTTTCCTCTTCTGCAAAAGGAAGATGGCGATAACCAACTTTCAGGACCACTGTGCAGAGTAAATTTAAAAAGTCCAGCCCAATAAATAGTTATCTTCCTTTTCTACCTCTCCCTCAGTTTCAGAATCAGTGCACGAACCCCACGTTGTCTTCTTATAGCAAAGCATACTCACGGGGAGACAGCAAAATCTGTAGTGAGGTCATCTGCTGTCATGTCTCAGATGTCCATGTGATAGAAATGTACCTAGTTTACTTCAGGCTGCGCTCACACCCTACACCTAAAATGACCCTTCACTCTTTTGCCACCCACCAGAATTCCTTCCATATTCCAAGGCCAAGGTCACACCCAGTTCTGCAGTAGAGCCCACTCAGCCCTCAAGTAAGAAGCAATGTCCCCAACCTAAGTATAAGCATCCTGGGGGCTGGGTTTCTGTCTGTCTTATTCAGTGCTATATCCCCAACACTTGGGAGATGCTTAGTATACCGTAGGTGCTCAATTAATATCAGTTAAACAAACATTAATTAAGCATTCCCCTCTGTAACACCTATGGCAGTACTCATCCCATCACCTTTCATTCGTTCTCTCCTCTGTCGATAAATATGGTAAGCCTATTGCACAAGGCATTGTGGAAAATGCCAAAATGAGTGGGGAGACAGACTGACCTTAGCAGACAAGCCTGCCCTCTAGGAGCTCACAGCCAAGGAGAGAATATAGACCAGTACATACACATATACAAATACATATATATGTACACATAAGAAGAATACCAGGTAGGTGAATGCTATTGCACAGGGGTTGTTCAGAGGAGAGGAAAGCTGCCTTCTGCTGGAGCAATGGGATCAGATAGAAGGCTCTGATTTTAGCATATCTCCCACCACACATCTTGTTACTTATTTTCATGTCTTATTCCTCCAAAGACCCACAACTCACTGGAGGCACAGTCACCCCCTCATCTTCCAGGACCCTCTCCCTACTTTGAGGGCTCACTCTCCTTCTGGCACAGAAAAGTGTAAATTTATGCCATTTTTGAATACAGGTATTGGGCATGGATGAAAATGGACCCAGGTATGTGGAGTCTTAAGAAAACAAGTTATCTACAACCCCTTGCCTATTACTTTCTTGTCAAATGGCAAATCATTTTGCAAACTCTGGCCATATCCTGGGAAGCCACCCCTTGCCCCAAATTCACCTGCACTGATGATCCTTCATGAAGACAGAAGTCATATGTTAAATAACATACCATTATAACATGAACAAGACTTCTCAGCTTAAAAATATCCATCAGTTTTCTTGTCTCTAGAAATGTTAGCTTCATAAACCCAGCAAGCACCAGCAAGGCAATGAACTTGGGGCAAGGACATCTGGGCCAAGTCTAGGTACAACTCAAGTCATACCTCTTCCTGTCTCCCCGGTCATATTAGCATTTTCCACAGTGCCTTTCACAATAGGCTCACCATACTCGTTGACAGAGAGAACGAATGAAAGGCGATGAGATAAGTAGTGCTGTAGGTGTTACAGAGGGGGATGTTTAATTAATAAGTTTGTTTACCTGATATTAATTGAGCACCTACTGTATGCTAAGCATCTCCCAAATGTTGGGGATATAGCACTGAATAAGATAGATAGGTTGGGTATCCCTCACCAATCTGTCTTTTTTGGGAATTTGTATTTTGTTAATTATCTGTTTCAGTTGAGTTATATAATGTGTTTATCACATGCTTACTATATCGTTGGCCCAGCAAATGTTCACTCATCACCATCACTGTTACCATACAGGCCAGCCCTGGATATATTCCATCTTAAGTGAGGCTCTCAAAATGTTATATGTAAACATCCTGTACAATCAAAAAATCTTAACCTTTGAGAGAAAGAACTTAGATCTGTACTCCCTTGGTATTCACCAAGTGCTTAATACTATTATTTTTGTTTTCAACTTTGAAAGCATGAGGGTATACGCATGTAAGTAATCTGTAAGTACAAAAAGAAAATATGAGAGGATCCTCTGTAACATCTAACATCAGTGGGCCATATTGCAAGCATGGCTGTAATCTTCAAGATTCGATTCAGCAATATGTTAAGCAGGATTCTTTAACAAAAAAAAAAAAATCCAGACTCAGGATAAAGAAATAATAGGTAGGGAAACTATACACCATGGACACATATAAGAAAAGCAGAGAACCATAGCGGACCACAAGCATATACAGATATAACACAAGTCATTTGGGTCAGGCTGTTTTTAATGAAGGGGATTGTCTGGGAGTGGAGGGAAAGGTACATAGTCCATGGTCTGGGATAAAACAGGACCACTTAATCAGGATTGCTTTGAACTATCCAGTTCAAGAATGATGTGGGGAATATGGAAAAGATTTAGAATAAGTTTGCAAACAGGTCCTAGGAAGAAAGGGAAAACCCTCAAGTGAATTGTTACTCTTGAGCCTGGAGAAAAGGATAATGAGAGAGGTTGTGGCAGTTTTCATTTGTGAGCAGGTAGAGCAAAGGAAGAATGGTGAGCAGCTGTTCCTCACTCCACTGAGTCCCGGAATGGAGGAAATAGTCAACAAGAAGAATTTAGGTTAAATGTCAGGATTAATTTCCTGACCGTGAGGGTTGTTAAATGCTAAAGCTGTTGACCCACAGATGTTAAGGACTCTCCTTCGTTGACACTCTTTAAAAGGGGAGAATGAATGAAAATGACACTTCTGTCTTAAACAGCTTAAGTGAAGACTGCCTCCAAGAAGAATGAAAGAGCAGATGGTTTTTGAAACCTCATGCCCACATATATATGTGTTATTTTATAGACATCTGTGTGGTGGGAAGCATTCAATAACTGCTTCACACTTAGAAGTGTATACTCGTCTGAGTGCATGCTTCTCTTTGCAGTGTTGCTCAAGGATGGAAATAGGTCCAGCATCACCAATTACCACCACTACCAAATGAAGCATCTTTAGGAACATACTCTAGATCAGTCAAGCTCAACATGTTCTATAGCCATCCCCCAAAATTGTCCTCTTCTGTTAAACTGAGTAGATGAATTGAGCAAGAACAAGCTAAAGCTGTCCAACCTGGGCTGAGTTTGCCTGTTTGGTGACTTGGACAAACAGGTCTTATAGCTTCCCTGATACAGTCCATGGTCCCACTTGTGAAATGGTTTGCCAGCAAGGCTTGCTGGATCAGATACCACTAGAGAAGGCCAGAGCTCCAAGGCACTACGTGTTGTTGCTGTTGTTGTTCAGTCACCAAGTTGGGTCTGACTTGCTGCGACCCCATGGACTGCAGCATGCCAGGCCTCCTTGTCCCTCACCATCTTCCAGAGTCTGCCCAAGTTCATGTTCATTGAATCGGTGATGTCATCCACCATCCTATCTTCTGTCATCCCCTTCACCTCTTGCCCTTAATCTTTCCCAGCATCAGGGTCTTTTCCAGGCTCTTCACATCAGATAGCCAAAGTATTGGAGCTTCAGCTTCAGCAGCAGTCCTTCCAGTGAGTGTTAGGGTTGATTTCCTTTAGGATTAGCTGAGCCACATGGCTCAGATGATAAAGAATCTGCTTGCAATATCGGAGACCCAAGTTCAAACCCTGTGTTGGGAAGATCCCTTGGAGAAGGGAATGGTAACCCACTCCAGTATTCTTGCCTGGAAAATCCCACGGACAGAGGAGCCTGGAGGGCTACAGTCTATAGGACTGCAAAGAGTCAGACATGATTGAGCAACTAATGCATAGTCCTTTAGGACTGACTGGTTTGATCTCCAAGGCACTATTATTTGGAACTATTATTACCAAAGTGAGCATGTTCGAAGGAATCCTCTACTAAAGAAGATGCTGTTGATTGGGGCCGAGCTGGACTTAGCTGGTGGGTCCTGAAAGCTATGCTTAGACTTGACTGAAGGAAGCACCAGGCTGAGTCCTTAGTTTTCCAAATGCAATTAGCTCCTTGAGGGTTCAGTCAATTTTCAGGGAGCTGGGAGTCACAGCACGCTCTGTCAGTTTCTCAAGCTCACATGCTTCAGACAAAAGGACAATTTAAGGATCTTGCCCTGTTTAGCAATCAGCTGATCACTCTTCAGAGAAAATTATTTCTGGATGGAACCAGGACAGAGGTAGCATGAGGAGCAGCATTAATGACCCAAATTTCCAGTAAGATTTAAAAAAAAAAAAACACTTCCTCATGAAGATGTGCGACTGTGTTGGAGGCCCTATGATTCTTTTTTATTATTAAGATTGTTTATGAAAAAACCCTCAGGGCCATTTCTAGTTTTAGATTCCTAGTCTGTGGAAGTAGCACTAGTAGGACGCACTTCCCCTTCTCCAGTCACCTTCCCTAGGAACACTCTAGTCTGCTTGGTCCCCCAGGCTTGATAGCAGAAAATCATGAAGGGAATGTGAATTCACCAACACTGGACTTAAAGAAGCCTGGAAAACCATCAGTGAAATCAACTGTGTCCATTAGGTGGAGCGAGAACCTTCAGTGTGGGAAAGAATACAAGCTGGGTCTCCTATTCGCCATGATGTCAGCCAGGCCATCTCTGGCCTTGACTGTGCCCACCCTGACAGACAGTTGTGGGAACACATGTAACCCTCCCCCATTTAGGCCAGACTTCTTCCCTGTCCAGTACATCCCTGTGGAGTTGATCCACGTCCTTCTCCACCCCATCATTGTCTCATCACAGTCCAAACTCAAAGGCTTCAGAGAGATTCAAGAGGAGATACTTTAGGGGGCTGGCACCTTTGGGCAGCCCAAAGTCCCCTTCAACACTGCTATCTCAAAGGGTAAATTCTTTGTTTCAAGGCAACAGGGACCATACAGTCCCCCAGGGAAGTATAGGCTGAAAGTAGCAGATGTTTTGTAAAGTGTTTAGAGCAACTCAGAGCACACATGGCTGAAGAGAGAGGTCAAGGCTGGCAGCACCCCATCCAGCATACAGCTCCCCAGGCACCTAAGTTCCCCTGCCCAGAGCAGCTCCTGGTGGGAGAGGAAGAGGCAAGAACGATTGACAGGCAGGTGCCTGCTACATGCCAGGTGCTGGGCTAGGGTTCAAGTGTGTCCCATTTCACAGATGATGACAGAGAGGCTCAGAGGTGACATGACTTTCCCAATAACTCTCCCCGAAGACAAAGGCATCCTAGGGTAACTCCCTCTCACCTCTTTCCAAGCATGGGGACCATTCTGGATGGGAGTGGGTAATGGTCGAGCAGACTGGTGTGACAAAAATACTGACCAAAAGTGGTCTATCCTTGCAGGCTTCTGTCTCTCCCTCTCCTACCCTTCTCCACTTCACTATGGCTTTCTGTAGATGTATAGGCAAGTGAGAGGCACGTCTAAGTAAAGGATGCCCCCAACAGACCCTCTGATCCCAGGGCCTTGAGGTGAGAGGAGTATATGGACTACAACAGCAACTGGTTTAGGGCAGGGCAGTGAGCATCAGGACAGGACTGAGGAGGAGTCCTGAACTTGGATTTCACGCTCCAGCCAGGAGCTGCTGGAGCCGCCCCAGGCTAACTGCCACGTGCCTGAATGAAGTTAATAAAGTTGCATCCTAATAGCCTTCGAGGTCTCCTGGGCTGACGTCCCTGAGGGGCCCAGGCATCAGGAGGTGCTTTGTTCATTTATTTTGGCAACTTGAGCTCTGTATGCTTCATGCTGCTCTTCCCCGTCTGTTTTGCAAGCTTAATAAAGTCCTCGTAATGAGGCTCGACTTCAGTGAGGCTGTGCAGAAGCTTCTGAGAAATGGGGCAAAAGTGACAGGCTTTTTTTTTTTTTCTTTCTTTCTTTCTTCCTTTCTTTTTAAAGAATTACTGTGTTTGCAATAGAGAGAGGTAAGTACTAACAAACTTTTACTCCAGTGAACAGCTACAGGCCTCATCTCTACAGTGTGTCTCCTAGGGATACCCTGTTTCTACTTGAGTATTTCCAGGTTGAGTTTTGCACAGTCACTCTCAGGAAATGGGGCTCGGGAGGTAAAGACACAAAGCCCCCGTGGTTGGGCGGAGGCTTTGCTATCCACGCAGGGTTACACCTCCTTGTGGCTCCTTCTGTATGGTTGTGTGTGTGTGCGTGTGCACACTAGCCCTGTGCTAAATGCTGATACGAGCCACAAAAGAAAGACAGGAGGCAGAAGTGGAGACTGTTGCTCGGCCCTCCCAGGACAGGAGGTAGCTGGTGAGGTCTACAGACGTTGGGGAATAGCACGCACAGCATATGTGCAAGGGGACCTGGTTTTACTGCAAGGAAAAGACTTTGGAGCTACTGTTCCTCAGAGAGAAAACTTCCCGGAAGAGGGTCCTGACTTTGGTCTTGAAGGAAAGGGATAAAGAATGAGAACTACTACATCATGTTAGGTATGTATGTTACGTCATCCAGCCACACTATGAAAGGCATGTTGAGATCATCTCTATGTTCACAGATGAGGAAAACAAAGCCCGAGAACTTAAGCAACTCGTCCAAGTCCTCACAGCAGAGTGAGTGCCTAAACCCGCAGCTATCTGACCCTAAAGCCCACATCTTCCTACTCTTTCTCATTGTCATTTTGTTGCTAAGTCATGCCTGACTCTTTTGCGACCCCCTGGACTGTAGCCCACTAGGCTCCTCTGTCCATGGGATTTTCCAAGCAAGAATACTTCAGTGGGTTGCCATTTCCTTCTCTAGGGTCCTTGCATGTTATAGGACTTAGATTAGCAAGAGAAATTTAGGGAGAAGTTCATGGAGAGAAAAAATGCTTTTATTTTAAATAAAAAACATGAAAAAAGGTTGAAGGCTCAATCTCAAAGGACGAAAATCAGGGTGCCTGCAAACCAATTAAAATTCTAAAAAGACAACCCAACAAAAGCTCCAAAAAAATGTCTTCCATCAAGGAGAGCTCTGCTTTATCTGTTGCATTAATTTCCTCAGGCTGTCATAACAAAATACTACATCTCAGTGATTAAGACTAGACAGAAATTTATTTTCTCATAGTTCTGGGGCCCAGAGTCTGAAATCAAGGTGTTGGCAGGACCATGCTCTCCTCAAAGACTTTAGGGGATAATATTTCCTTGCTTCTTCCAGCTTCTGGAAGAGGCTCCTGACATTATATTACTTTATCCACCCACCCTGACATTCTGACATTCCTTGGCTTGTGGCAGCATCATTCTGATCTGATCTCTGCTTCCGTCTTCACGTGGCCTTCTTCCTTTGTTTCTCTGGGTCTCCTCATGTCCTTGTATAAGGAAGCTGGTCATTGTATTTAGGGCTCACTCCATTCCAAGGTGGTCTCATCTCAAGATTATACCTTAATTACATCTACAAAAGCTCTATTCCCAAACACAGTTACATTCACAAACCAGGAGTTAGGATTTGGACATATCTTTTGGGGAACACAGGGCTTCCCTAATGGCTCAGATGGTAAAGAAGCTGCCTGCAAAGCAAGAGACCAGGGTTCAATCCAGAAAGAAAGATCAATCCAGTCAGAAGATACCCTGGAGAAAGGAATGCCAACCCACTCCAGTATTCTTGTCAGGAGAATCCCATGAACAGATGGGCCTGAAAGGCTAGAGTCCATGGGGTCACAAAGAGTCAGACATGACTGAGCAATGAAACAACAACAATTCTATGAGATTTCCTTCTGCTCAAAACATGATATGTCTATTCTTGCTTAATACCATACTGTCTTGATTACCATATCTTTACAGGAAAACTGGAAATCAAGTGCTCTAATTTCATTCTTCTTTCCAAAAGCTGTTTGGCTAGCACACATACTTTGCTGTTCCACACATAAATTTTAGAATCAGCTAGTCAATTTCTCCAAAAATAAGTAAATAAATAAAGCCTGCTGCCATTTTGAATGGGATTATATGGACTCTTACTTAAAATATCTAGAGTTCATTTTATTTCCTGTTCTCTATCCAGGCTAACAGAGATTCTCCCCTGTTACTTCTGGGCTTCCTCCTCCATTCAGTTTACTTGGGGCCCCTATTCAAGCTATTGACAAAGACAAGAACTCTTTTAGCCTCTCCCCAGGTCCTGAGCCACTGGCTTCAATGGGCAGCTGTTGAAATGCACCTCTCCAGTTATCCTTGGTGATGCCTGTCTCCTTCCCCATCCCCCTCTCCCATTGCCTGACACTCCATTTTTCTTCCCTTACCCAGCACTCTCCCTCTCCCAAGCCCCTTCTGCCACCTATCACCTTAGCTTAGAGTTAAAAGACCTTTAACCTATGCAGATTTATTTTTGCACAAGGAAGTACAGCTCTATCCATTGCCCTCATTTCCCTCTCCCTCTACCCACCCACCATACTACCAACCCAATTCCCTGCCCCAGTGCACAAAGCTACAAACACTCCCCGCAATCCTAGAGAAAGAGATGGCCAAATCCCTCCTCTTCTAGCTTCCAAATTGCAGGCTTCTGCAGATGGGAAAATATAAGGTGTGAGGCCCTAGAAAGTTCATAAACTTTTATGCAGATTGGTTTTAGTCTGGTTTAAATTAGGCAACAAATAGAATTTCCAGATGTTCTATTTGGAATTAACTTGGCTACAGAGAAAAGGCTACTAGAAGGAGGAGTTGGTAATGGGGTTATTTTTACATTCCAGAAAGGGAGTCACAAACAGCATATGGACTTGATTAGAAGAAAAGAACCTGCTGGTTGGCACATTAAGAAGACTGTTCTCATTTATTCTGGTTGAGGACATGCAAAGGTGCAATGAAACATTCTCAAGTCACTGGGAAGATAAAGGGCCTGAGCAATGGTGCTTTGTCCCAGCAGTCAGCTAAAAGCAGAAAGGATTTTGGGCAGACGTAAAGGAATTCTTTGACTATAAGTCTGATCTTCTCAAACTTTAATGTGTGTTTAATGAATCCAGAATGGATCTTATTAAATGCAGACTGCAATGGGTAGATGATGCCATAGCTTCTGGTCCACAGGCCATGTGTTATACAGCAAGGCCTTAGGGTGTTAGACTGGAGCTAGGAAAGAAGATCTCACTTACATCGAATGTTTCTTAAGGACCTTCCATGGATCAGACCCGTGTCCAAAGGCCCCAGGTTGGGGAGGCCAAGAGGGAACATGTGAAAGTTGGACATCAGCATAATCTCCAGTGAAGGTAAAGTATGGATAAAGAACTAAGGTGAAATTCAATAAATAGGAGTCATAGATCTTCAACTCAAAGTGCTATGGGGACCCTGAGGAGAGAGTAGCTGATTCCATGGGAACTAAGGAGGTTCAAACAAGCCAGGTCATGGAGACGATGGGATGTCAGGGAAGAGAGGGAAGGGCATTCTTTGTGAGAGGATAAGTATGTGCAAAGTCCCAGAAGGTATGAAAAAGCCACAACACATTTAGGAAACAGTGAGCTGAGTGGGCCACGTGGTGGATGAGAGAAGGACTAAAACAATATAGAACCCAAGTTTGAAAGTCCTGAGAGTCCAAATAGAACCACTGGGCATGCTGAGTGAGAACAAGAGTAGCTTGGGTTTATGTCAAGGGTGAAAACTGAAGAGGGGGGAATGAGACGCCTCATCCTTGTTTAAGATGAGATGAGAGGACCACGGGCCTGAGTAGCTTGACAATAGCCAACATGAAGTCACAACATTAGACTTGGTGCCCTGCCTCTGCCTTCATCTTCCCCACTGAGTTCAAGGCCAGTCAACCTGATAGTTTCATGAGTAAACTCAGGCCCCCACAAACATAACAGAAAGGCAGATGTCTGGGACTCAGAAATACAAGCAGAGAAGGAAAAAAGGAAGGAATCTTTGGGTCACATTTAAAGGGCTGAGCATTTTCATTCACTCAAGAAATCCATCCTTGCACAGGCTTCTCTGTGTCTTCTGAGAAAGGGTCTGTGTAAAGGTGAGGTCAGGTATAGCAAAATGTGTGCCAAGGCACCAGGAAGATGGAAGGGGGTGCCAGCTTGGGTGGGCAGAAAGACAATGAAATCAAGCGAGAAGCCTAACAGAGTTGGTCCCTTGGTTGAAGGTTGAAGGGCAAGAAGATATAACCAGGCAAAGAGGAGGAATAATTCAGGCAGCTGGAACAGATAAAAGCACATGGCATAAGAACCTGCCCCTCCATTCAGCATGGAAAGGCAGTGGGGCTAGGAATGGGCTGCAGCATGGCAGAAGATGAATCTTGAGTAGAAGCTAGATCTTCAAGGGTTTCTGGGGTCAGAGTATTAGTACTGGGGAAAACTAGCCCAGTGGAATCCTATCCAGGAGGAACTAGGCATAACAACAGTGACACCAACAAAAAGGCCAAGAAGCTGCCTGTGCCAGGACCACATGAACCAACCTGCATAGCCCAGGACAAACTATGGTGGCTTCACAAGGCTAGGCCAGGACCCCACCAAGTACTTTCCAGTGAATGCTTTGGGCAGACATGTGGGGTCAGGGTCTGATCATGGGGCCATTAATAGCATGCTTCCCTTCAAGGACACGTCAAGAACTCTCATCCTTGCTGACATTCCCAGCCCAGCCAAAGAATGTGAACAGAGGTGGTGGGCTCCTATGAGGAATCCTTGAGTCTCCACCCCTTCCAATCAAAATCACCACTGGCATCAGTTAATGTCAAAGTTTAAGATTTCTGAAAACTCAACTTGGTTGGAACATCAGAAGCTAGATGAATCATTCCAACCTCTTATCAGTCTGAAAGGACCAGGAAGAGAGAATAACTGGGAATAACCACAGCAAAATGGAGATGAGGGGCCTGAGATTAGGACCTCAAGGAATAGAACCAACATGGAAGGAAGCAGGCATCAGGGCTGGGTAGGGGCAGGAGCCCCAAGAGAGCTTGCCAGGAAGAACAGGGAGGACAGAAGGAGGAACAGACAGATAACAGCAAGCAAGGAGGAACTGAGAGAGAGCACCATTCAGTGGTGCAGGCAAAGTGTTGCAGACACCCCAGTCCCAGCTGTTCTGAAAAGAAATCTGGATTGGGAGCCAAGAGGAGAGCCGGAGATGTGCGCCCTGTGTCTACACAAGTGTAGGGAAGCTTCTAGAGGTACAGACACTCCTCACACCTGCTATAGTTAAAGAAAAAAATCTTATTCTGAAACTTCTTTAAGTGATAGGGAAGGCCTTATTCTGAACTATTGCAATTGGTGAACCATCACAACAGGGGAGAGGAAGTGGGCTCAACTCTAAGGACAACACAGCCTCTGGGAAGGCATACGTTCCCCTGTGGCCTCACAGCAGAGTGAGGGCCTCGGTGGATGGGAAATTCCTAAGAGGAGGCATCAAGGGTAAAGGGCTTCTGTTAAACCAACTTAACAGGATTCTTGCTGAAAATAGAGAAAGCTCATTTGTAGACTTTGCTATTTCTGTGATGCAAATATGTCCCCTTGAGGCTTCCCAGGTGGAGCAGTAGAGAATCTGCCTGCCAACTCAGGAGATGCAAGAGATATGGATTCAATCCCTGGGTCAGGAAGATCTTCTGGACCATAAATAAGGCTGAGCACCAAAGAAGATGTTTTCTAATGCTGGAGAAGACTCTTGAGAGTCCCTTGGATAGCAAGGAGATCAAACCAGTCAATCCTAAAGAAAATCAACCCTGAATATTCATTGGAAAACTGAAGCTGAAGCTCCAATCCTTTGGCTGCCTGATATGAAGAGCCAACCCACTGGAAAAGACCCTGATGCTGGGAAAGATCGAAGGCAAGAGGAGAAGCAGCTGACAGAGGATGAGATGGTTGGATAGCATCACCAACTCAATGGACATGAGTTTGAGAAAACTCTAGGAGATAGCGAAGGACAGGGAAGCCTGGCATGCTGCAGTCCATGGGGTTGCAGAGTCAGACATGACTGAGCAATGAGCACACACACACATATGTCCCTTTGGCTGATTTCAAGATACCAAATGACATCATTGGACTGAGTTGGGCAGAAACACTAACAGTAGGCCCATCATGCTGCTCCGCTTTACTGTCTATCTGAGGAGGTGGGCTGTCAGTCTCTGTGGGGAGGAGAGGCCACAAGGGAACCTACGTCTTTCCAGAGGCTGCCTGGGGTCCTGCCAGATGGACGCTGATCAGCTCCTCTCTCACCTCCAGAACTCCTCACTCACCCAGTGCCCCAGCCCGAGCCCACCTTCTGACATCAAGTCCACTTTCCTTAAAGTCTACACCCCATACACAACTCTGCAATGTATATCATTCTGGATTTGTCTCCAATTCAATCGCCTCCAAACTAGGTTGTATGAAGAAAGAATAGAAAATTCTATTTGTGTTGTTACCTGGCTAGAGAGTAACACAAACTTTACAAATATCTAATTCAGGATTAAGCATTGCTGCCCTCGCTGGTTCATTAAGTCAGACCCTCATGTGTCACACAGCCTGTGGGGAATTCAGAGGGGACAGTGGCTGGCTGGCAATACAATGGGAATGATGGCTCCTCCCTCACTTTTCTGATGGTTTCAGCATCTTGTGATATATATAGTATATGTGGAAATTATGAATTACATCATCTTAAATAGAAGAATGTTTATAATATTTCAAAATAAGATATAGGGTGACCATGAAAATCTTTTGTATCATAAGAGGACTGTAGGTTATCTCTTGGCAAAGTAATTTTTTTTCTTAAGTAAAGGTGAGTGTATAATTTCTTAAATGTTCTAGATTCACCGGACTTTTCTGTTATGGAACTGGCTCTTGTAGTTTAATAGCTGGAATATTCTTAATTTAAAACAAAACAAAACAAAAAAACCCTATATTTTCCAGGTAAAGGTAGTATTTTCACAAGGAGTGATAAATAACCATTTTGCCCAAACAACATGTGCTACAATAAAAATACTTTGAGAACAGATGTTTGTAAATGTTTCCATCACTGTGTGATTTTATTCTCCAAGGTAATATATGTAACTCTTTCTTTAGAAAACTCTAGTATTTGCACACTTAAAAGAAAGCTTGGAAACAATTTTCTAACCTATTTAAAAATTTTCCAAGGAGAGCTTCAGTGGATCTTGAACCCATTTGTTAAAAATATAACTTTTGATTAGTTTAAAAGAATTGACATTAAGGAAGATGGAAACTGACTAGCTGACTAGATGAATTTCAATAAAAACCTTTGCATGATTGCTAGATGGGATTTTTTTTTTTTAATGAGCATCTTGATTTAGTAAGCATAGCCAACATTGCATTTCTTCCATTTGGATTTCAATGTCTTGTTTCAGCTCTGACAGCATTAAAACTAAGTATTTTTAGAAAACCAAACTTAGAACCAGAGCTTTGAATCCAGTGGTCTGTCACAAAGGGCTAAACCAACATTAAAAGATATTCAAATATGTTTTTTAAAACTAATAATAATTCTGAATGAGAACAAAATGTCTTTTGCCATTCACAAATTAACTTTTTAAATACTAAAAAAAGTTAATGAATGCACCTTTATTTCATGCACTTTGTTTCTATAAGTACTTAGCTTCCTTTGTATTTATTTCTTTTTATATCCAGTTTCTTTTGTCCTATTGATAATGCAGCTATTAAACATTTTAAAAGTACTACTCATTTTGTTTTTAGCTCACTATCAATTAGTCTCTAATTCTGTGTATGTTTTATCCTGAATAGAACACTAGCACAGAAAGAGATACATATGGTTTATAAATAAGTAATCGTAATAGTGGACATGGAACAACAGACTGGTTCCAAATAGGAAAAGGAGTACGTCAAGGCTGTCTATTGTCACCCTGCTTATTTAACTTACATGCAGAGTACATCATGAGAAACGCTGGGCTGGAAGAAGCACAAGCTGGAGTCAAGATTGCCAAGAGGAATATCAATAACCTCAGATATGCAGATGCCACCACCCTTATGGCAGAAAGTGAAGAGGAACTCAAAAGCCTCTTGATGAAAGTGAAAGAGGAGAGTGAAAAAGTTGGCTTAAAGCTCAACATTCAGAAAACGAAGATCATGGCATCTGGTCCCATCACTTCATGGCAAATAGATGGGGAAACAGTGGAAACAGTGTCAGATTTTATTTTGAGGGGCTCCAAAATCACTGCAGGTGGTGACTGCAGCCATGAAATTAAAAGACACTTACTCCTTGGAAGGAAAATTATGACCAACCTAGATAGCATATTCAAAAGCAGAGACATTACTTTGCCAACAAAGGTCCATTTAGTCAAGGCTATGGTTTTTCCAGTAGTTATGTATGGATGTGAGAGTTGGACTGTGAAGAAATCTGAGTGTAGAAGAATTGATGCTTTTGAACTGTGGTTTTGGAGAAGACTGTTGCGAGTCCCTTGGACTGCAAGGAGATCCAAGCAGTCCATTCTGAAGGAGATCAACCCTGGGCTTTCTTTGGAAGGACTGATGCTGAAGCTGAAACTCCAATACTTTGGCCACTCCATGTGAAGAGTTAACTTATTGGAAAAGACTCTGATGCTGGAGGGGATTGAGGGCAGGAGGAGAAGGGGATGACAGGATGAGATGGCTGGGTGGCATCATTGACTCAATGGACATGAGTCTGAGTGA
The DNA here is from genome assembly GCA_006408695.1 of Aepyceros melampus. Classification (NCBI taxonomy): domain Eukaryota; kingdom Metazoa; phylum Chordata; class Mammalia; order Artiodactyla; family Bovidae; genus Aepyceros; species Aepyceros melampus. Next base: position 84,713 of record SJXQ01004264.1, on the reverse strand, counting down.
ACTCAGGGAGTTGGTGATGGACAGGGAGACCCAGCGTGCTGCAATTCATGGAGTCTCAAAGAGTCGGACACGACTGAGCAACTGAACTGAATCATAACAGGGGACTGATGGGGCTCATGATTAAAAGTATATAGTAGGGGCTTCCTGGTGGTGCAGTGCTTGAGAATCTCCTGCCAATGCAGGGGACATGGGTTCCATCTCCACCCTGGGGGGATCCCACATGCCACATGGAAACTAAGCCTGTGGGCCACAACTACTGAGCCCACACACCCCAACTACTGAAACCCGTGTGCCTAGAGCCTGTGCTCTGCAACAAGAGAAGCCACCACAATGAGAAGCCTGCACATCATAATGAAGAATAGAGAGGGAGGTTCAAAAGGGAAGGGACATATGTATACTTAGGACTGATTCATGTTGCTGTACAGCAGAAACCAACACAACATTGCAAAGCAATTATCATTCAATTTAAAAAAAAAAGTTTACAAAGCATAGCCCCACTCAGCACAACTAGAGAAAGCCTGTGTAGAGCAGTGAAGACCCAATACTGCCAAAAATAAAATTGAATCAATAAACCTTTTTATTAAAGTGTATGGTGATCACTCTTGCCTCCTGTCAGTGCTTTGCTTCACCAACAGACTGAAGTCTCCTTGGTGACAGGGAGAGTGACATAATTCATCCACAGCTTCTCTGTCCCACCCAATACCTGGCCACTGCTGCTCAAGAAGCATTTGTTGACTGGAGGGATGACAGAGCAGTGCAGTCAGGAAAGGATGAACACAGTTGTTGACGAGGCTGGGACGATGATATTCCCTCCTTGGCACTCCACTCGCTGGGGAGTGAAAGGGAAGACCTGCACTTAAGTCACAGCTTTGCCACAACTTTCTTAGTGACTGATTTTTTTTTCCTCAGCTACAAAATTATGTTTCTCAAACTTCAGACACTTATGTGCCAAAAGGATTTTTGCCATCTTCTCATATCCCTATTTTTTAATTAACCTAATACTTCTCTTTTTAAAAACACTTTTTTTTACAAGTCTTCCCCTCAACAACAATAGCCTGACATGGTGGAATTAATGAAATGTTATTTTTGTCTACTACACATTAAAATAACTATGTGACTATTAAAATATAAAATGTTCATATTCTTGTTAACCAGAGTCTATGCACAGTTCTTTGGAAAACTTGGAGGCAGTGGTTATTTCTAAGGTCCATTCAGCTCTGAGCCTTGTGAGTCTATAATTCTATGAATGGGGTGATCTCCTGACTCACTGAGGGCTCTCCAAGTCTGGGCACCAGGTCAGGACTGAGGCTCCCATCTTATTTCTGAAACTCAGGAAACACTTCCATCTTTCCATCTGGATCACAACTTCAGACAAAGTTTTGGGAATAAAAGTGGGATCACATTTATTTCAATATGACACGCGCTGTCTTGGTGACAACCACTACAATTCAGAGTAATACAGTCCTCTATCCAGGAATCTCTGATGACTCTGCTTAAATTTCAAGCTTTTAACTCAGACCTCCCTTTCCGCTCACAAACACTGAAGCAACAGTCAAAGTGGTATTGCCAAGATTGTGGACTTTATGTGCAAAGTAATGTGGGGATTGAGCCCCATGCTTAGAATAAGGGGACTGGTTTCTGGGTCCAAATTACCAGCGACTACTTTTCAGCAGCATCACAGTGGGCAAGTCACCTGGAGAACCTCAGGCATAAATGAAGCCTTGACTGGTCCCATCCCTGGCACGAACAATGGAGATGTATGACTATTTTAGCATGTGCACACATTGCCGCTGTTATTCTGACAATCAATATTGCTCTGCTCCAGGGCCTGCACTGAGCATGGAGGACCCAGTGGCCAACAGAAGGAGCTCTGCCCTCATGGAACTTACGTTCTACTAGGAGGAGTCAGACAATGAAGATACTGTTATACATCATCAAACAGTGGGGGGTTTTAGGAGGCGGAGAAAAATAAGCAGGGTCAGGAAGATGAGGACTTGACAAGAATCAGGGACTCATCCATCCCCAGACTGTAATTCCCCTCCACACTCTGGTATCAGCTCCCTTCCTTCTCCCTCTGTCCTCTCTCCTAATTCCCCTCATGAATCAGACTCCATTACTCAGCTCACAACTAATAGCATGAACCATCCACCAGTCCCCAGACTAACATTGTGATGTTCCCTAACTGGTTCCTGTCAGACAAGTGATTAGCCTTGCCTGAACTAAGCCAAGATAGAGCTGGAACCTCAAATCCTAAAGCAGAAGCCCCAGCCATCTGCCAGAGAACCTGGATAAGGCACTCTGCTTCTCTGGGATGTCACAAATGCAAAAAATATTGAGCGAAATAGATTATAGTTCAAATCATAATGATGCTCCTGAGACCCTGTGTATGTGTGTGCATTAAGTCGCTTCAGTCGTGCCCAACTCTTTGCAACCCTATGGTCTATAGCCTGCCAGGCTCCTCTGTCCAAAGGATTCTCCAGGCAGAAATACTGGAATGGGTTGCCATGCCCTTCTCCAGGTCCTAAGACCCCATAAAGACATTAATCCTGAAATGGGGACAGAAGCTGGAACTGATGTAGCCCCCAAAGTCATCACTGACCTAAGTGATCTTGGGGAAATATCCACTTATAGGACGTATAACACCACAGCCTTGTGTTCTTGTCATCTGCCAGGCACTGTGCTAGACTTTTATGTGTCCCCACAGTCCTACGAGGGCTAGCTTAGACCTAGCAGCTTCTGCCAGCTCCTGGCTTTTCCGTCTCCCCCTGCCTCCTTCCTGTCCAAAAGAAAGCAGGGTTTACGGGCCAGAGGTCTCCCAGTAGAGCTCTGCATCCGGCCCACAGGCATGTTTGGTTTGACTTCAATGTGCAGGTGGTCTGTACCATGTTTCAAAAGGATACTAAACAGTAACCAACTAATTTCACACTAAATAAAAAAGTCTTTAAAAAAAATCTGAGTCCTTAGCCCATGTTTATACCTGGTATTGCCTGGAGCTGGGCCACAACAGCCCCATGAGACAAAGCATGGGCACACCAGTTTGCCACAGACCCCACTGCTCTCTGCTGCCTCCAGGTCAGCTCCGTTCACTCATTGAGAATACTTCTCTAGCCTAGTTCCTGACTCCTGTCCTCTGTTCCAGAACCTTGTCACAGTGCTAGAGGATGTCAGGGTCCAGTGAGTAATGGCACACTGAAATGTTCTCGGTCAAGTGAGCTATAGTGAACACTAGATTTATTAGGAGCCAGGAATGAAACTAATAATAGCTTATTGGAGTACCCACTCCATCACAAGCATGTGCAAAATGTCCTCGCTAGTCACTTCATTTTGTCCTCTTGGCAACCTGTCGAAAAACTTCTTTCCCAAAAAAAGGACAAGGACACAGAAATTCAAGAGAGGTTAAGTGACTTGTTCAAGGTCATACTTTTGATATTGAGCCCAGACCAGCCCTACTCCGCCTTAAACCAGACTTCCCCTCACCTTGCATTTGTCTAGTCCTTTTGATTTTTCTAAGATGTGAACTCTGGCTCCATTTTTAAAATCAGGATTTTGTTCTAAACAAAATGATGTTTTAAGGAGTCTACCAGATATATTTACTCTCCTGTGTTGCTGGCGAGGATGGCAGGGGTAGGCAGGGCTAGAGGCAGACGGAGCTAGCGGCAACTGTTAAGCCATGTCAAATTTGAGAGTGTTTGCGAGACCCATCAACAAGCACGCCTGTGTCTTTTGCAAGACTTCAGACATTCCAGGCCACCAGGCTGATCAAACCAATTTAACGGGGCTAGGGATGAGGGTGAGCTCAGATTTGCTCAATGTTAGGCTGTGTCTGGGCGTGCAAAGTCGTGCATTTCTCACTGACTGGTCAATACCACCACAGCAAGAAGAGAATTAAAGAAAAATGCCAAATGAGCGCTGCACATGTTGCTGGTGTTAGATCAGCCTGCTGTTTGCTGGTTTGTTTTGTGATAGACGATCCTCTAGAATCTGCTCTCCCGCCCCAGTCACAGCGGGAGAGCCATCCTTCGATTCAGCCCATCCTTACTGAGGGTCATTTTGTGCAAGATGTGTGCAGCAGACAACCCAGACATATCCTTGCCCTAAGATAGACTCCCAGGCCACTGGGGACAGACAAACGTGCAGGCAGAGTGTTCTGTATGTCCCCTCTAAAACCCTGAATGAGGAGTTGGTCTCTCAGCCCTGAGTTTTGTGACTCTGGCAGTTTGAAAACCTCTCTGGGACTCACTTTTCCTCTCTCTAAAAGGTAATGATATAACACCTACTTCACAAGTTCACTGTGAGAATGACCTCATGGAGTACCAACAAATTTTAATTGTTCTCTTCCCAATCAAAAGGGAAATTGTGGGGCCCTCTGTCCTCTCACCTCACCTCGATGAAGCCTGAAACCTTGGTAGACAACCCCCTACCCCAGGGCGCTCAGAAAATCTTCAGGTGTTGGGATCTAAGGAAGGATGCTGTGACCCAAGATCTCAGCACCTTGAAGGTAAAGTCTACCTTTGAGAGAACAAAAGAAGGTCTTAAAAACAGCTAAAGCGGGGGAAAGAGGTGAGGGGGTTCAGTGGTCTTTTGCAAAGAATATCCCAAAGGGAAGGTGTAGATTTTAATTCAGTTGGTCATCTAGATTTTGAGTGTGTGTCTTCCTCAGCTGTCAGGGTGGGAGTCAAAAAGATAAATCATATCCTGGCCCCTCTCCGAGCAATTCTCGATTAGTGAGCTGTCTGGGCACCAGCTGTTGTCAATCAACCCTGTCCCTTGCTGATCATGCAGATGCCCTGTAAGGATTTGATAAAGGTGTGACTAGACTCCTGGTGCCCTAACATGGAGCCCAGTCTGTGTTCTTCAAAGCCAGCCCACCACTCCATCCTTGCTCCATGATCACTCACATCCCCCTACCTGAAGCCACCCCTGGACCCTCCAAGCCCCTCAGAACTCTTGCATGCTAAGTCGCTTCAGTCGTGTCTGACTCTTTATGACTCTATGGGCTGTAGCCTGCCAGGCTCCTCTGTCCATGAGATCCTCCAAGCAAGAACACTAGAGTGGGTTGCCATGCCCTCCTCCAGGGGATCTTCCCGACCCAGGGATTAAGCCTGCATCTCTTATGTCTCCTGCATTGACAGGGGGCTTCTTTACCACTAGCACCACCTGGGAAGCCCCTCAGACCTTTGAGGATCACACTTTATATCAAACACTTTGTGATCAAAATTGATTCTGCCTGTACAGTGCACTAAACTATTTCATTTGCCAACACATAGTAGGAACACAATAAAACTGATGAATTAAAATTCCTTGAGGGCAAGGACCATGTCTTTATCTACATCCCAGACCTATCTGGTATGTTAATAAATTCTTGTAGCTGAGTTGTGCAGTTGCAGATGGAGAACATAAGCAGCTTGGGAGAAGAAGACAATGTCAGTAAGTGGGCATCGAGGCCAGAAGTGGCACTAGCCATCTGTCCCAGGGAGGACCCACATGGTCACACACAATGGCTCAACAGCTAGAGTACCTGTTTAAAAGACTAGCTCTCTTGCTCTTTCCGCAGCTCAGAACCTTGGGCTGTGCCTGCCTGCAGTCACAGCCACTACCATGCCCAGTGAGTGCAGAGTAAACAGTTTCTTTGTGAACAATGCTGAAATCTGAACCTGGTAGAGATGAAAAGCCCCAAAGAGGAAAAATGATTGCTTGCCAAGTGATGATTTTCAAACCACACTTTCGAAAAGTTTAGAAGAAATGGGTCACAACGATAGCCTTTCCCCTCTTTGGATCAGGGTGATAGTTATTGAAGGATAACATTAGTATTTCCCCCAAATTCAGTGGCATTAACTGTTTAATTAATTAGGCAGGCTACATCGACATCTTCCTGGTTTGCATATTTAAAAAAGAAATGTGAAACTGTTTAAATTTTCTGGAGCTTGACACTCATTATTTTCCAGTGAAGTGATAAGATTTATAGCTCCAAAACCAAATTTAAGCTATTTAAGAAATTTCATGTCAAGCCCCTCAGGGCCAGGTTTCATCTCAGATAATTTTTCTGCTTAGGCTCAAGTCTAGGCGAGGACACAGAACACAGAAAACAAGAGGTCACGGATTTCTTAAGGCTGGACAGTCCTCCCACCCGGAAACTGCCTTCTGAGCTGTAAGTAGCCGAGAACCAAACTAGTTCTTAAATTCCAGTGGAATAAATATCTCACCCTGGTTGCAATGAATTCGATACTTTTGTGCTCTGTGCAATATGAGTGATATATAATCCATATCAGGATTTCTAATCCTAAGTGTAATATACATCCTGAAAGAGAGTAATTCTTTGCTAATCTTTTTGAGTTTATTGCATTTGCTGTCTGGGAGCACTCCATTCTAACAAATCCACTCCTGGCCTTAAAAGTCACTCATTACATTGTCTATCTTGTGATGTTATCAATGGAGTCCAGTTATTTATTTGATGAAGAGCAAGGATTGTCCTCTGAGAAACTTTTCTTTGATTCTTTAACAATTACAATAACTGAATCATTATACAAGAAACTAAACTCCCATTCAAAATGAATTTTAGATTTTGTTCTTATGCTTTCTGCACATTGAACTGAAAGTTCATGAGTTTTATGACCCGATTGCGAGAGTGCAGACAAGCACTGGGGAGGGGTGGGATTTGAGCTCTCTTGGATTGTCGTACAGAGAAATCACTGTATAAAATTTTAATTATCTATCTTGAAGTAATAATAAATGTTTGATGAGGTAATAATGAGACATGCAGGGAAATGTTAATGAATGTGTGGAACATAAAGAGTTTAAATAAAGGAGGAAGCAAGATTGTTCGGTAGATCGGCTGTTACTATTCATATATTTGCTACAGCATCCTTGAAGGATGCCTCATGGTCATCCTGCTGTCAGGATAATATTGTGCTTGTTTATGGTGGAAACAAAGATCTTTGCATATTTTTCCCCTGGCAAAACTGTTACCGAAATAACTCCTAGATTTCCCTGAGATCTGCAGCCCTGTCCTAAAGTTCTACTTCACATTTTTCTCACCATCTCTGGGCTGGTTCCTACTTCCTTGTTGCTATGGTCCAGAGAGCACTTGTACAAGAATGAGGACAGAATCAGTATCGGAAGCCTCAGGTCACTGACGTCATCAGCAATCATGGTGCTGGGGTGGTTCCCAACTTAATTCAGCAAAAATTAGAAGGTGTTTTCTCTGTCAGTGGTGTTTTTTACTTGGAAAAACACCATATAATTAAAACCATTTTATGAGTTTTTGCAAGAGGAGAAATGATGACTCAGACCTCAAGATTAGTTGTTGGGGCGGGGGTTGGGGGGCAGCCA
>SJXQ01004264.1:38093-76997 GCA_006408695.1 Aepyceros melampus | reverse complement strand
TTGGGGGGGAGGCTGGGGGTGGGGGTGTGGATTCTACTCAAGCGAGAAATAGAAAGTATTGGCCAGATGGGACATTTGCAAATAGTTTTAATTTTTCCCTTATGCTTAGCAGGCCCTTACTGCACGACTCCAGGAAGAGGCAGAACCAGAAATAAGCAGGATGTATGAGAGCCTTTATCTGCCTCAGGACCAACCACCTCAGCATCAATTCCGAAGTGAGATTTGAACAACACAAATGCTCTCAAATGTGGTGGGAAAAGAGTGGGAGGAGGTGATCACTCATAACTGGCTCTAGGCAGATTTTGCCTTTGACTCTTGCTGAAGTACTTAAATCACAGAAAGGAAATTTTAATCCCATAACACACAGGAAGAGATAGCTTTCAGCAGGTATGTAACATGTTCTAAGGCCTGTATTAAGCACATCACAGGTATCAGCTCATCTGATCTTCAGAACCCCAAGACATAGGTACATCTCCACCCATTTTGCAGATTAAATAACTCAAGGGAGGAGAAATCAAGAATTCACCTCAAATCACAATGGCAGTAAGTGGAAGAGCCAGGGTCAAATCGAGTCTCTCTTAAGTTGGAGCCTGTCGGTTCTCTTTGCACGAGGTGGCACAGCCCTCCAAGCCCTTCCTCTGCTCTGTCAGGGGTGACGCAGCCACTGTATCATCACAGAGCACAATCCAGCACTTGCCGTGTTCCTAGCCCAGCCAGACCCAGAAGTAGAGGCTGGAGACAGACGGCCGCCGGGGCTGCCAGCGGCCTCATAGCTGAGCTCAGGGACTACCTTGGACAGACTCCCTTCTTTACAGACCAGGAAATGGAGAGGCCTGGTGGGGGTTGGGTGGGATGTGGTAGAAGAGTGGAGAGAGAAAAAAAATCTCTCAGCTCAGTGCCTACTTTTCAGGACCTAATTGTTCATCTGCTTTCTGGTCAGCTTCTTAAAACCACTTTCCTCAAAATAAAATGTGTCAGAAGGGCTCTGCCCTGCAGAGAATCCAGTAGGGACTTAAGGATACAGGGAGGAAGAAAGAGAACCAAGAGGAACTAAGAGAGCAAAAAGGAAGAAAGAAGAAAGAGGAAGTCGTGCCTGAATTTAAGCAGCACACATTCTGGTGGGATTGAATTCCTTTTTGTTTGCATGTGTCACCGACTCAGTATTTCAGAGGGCACACCAACGACATTCTCATGAAACTAAGTCAGACTCAAAATACACCATTACGACTTAATATATCCAGTATGTAATTTGTACTTAGCGGAGAGATATTTGGGACCTTTTTACCTCCTCCCCGCTCCACCCTTTGGGCTCCCAGGGGCACGGTGGGAGGTAGGCCTCAATGCAACCTTTGTTTGTAATCTTCTGATACCAGTGGCAGTTGGATGGCTGTAAAATTACATCCGTCTCCTCTAAGGCCCTTGGGCCTGGACACTGATTCTCCGGCAAAAGAGTTGGCCCTCCTGGGTCCTGCTTCACTGACATTCTGGAATAAGCCTCCAAGGCCCAGAGCCCAGAGAAAGATGCATAGCAGAGGACCCCAAGTCATTCCTCCAGTGAGAGTTACCTCATCAGGGGTGGCACCCTCCCCCCTCTAAAGTTAGAGGCTAGCCTGGCAGACGTCAGCTCTGAAAGTGGCCGCAGAGGCTGGTTTCCCTGCCGAGGCCTGCTCTGTTCTGCCTATAACAGATGCGCTGGTCCAAGCAGCTCCTCACTGGGCCAGACCAAGCGGGCTTTGCACAGGCGCCCCCACCCCAGAGTGTGCAGACCAGGCTGGGTGGTGATGGGGACATAGTTTAAACTGTTGCCTAGTGTTCTTCTAAGCCATAGCCTACTTTGGAAAAGAAAAAAAAAAAAAAAAAAGAACCTTCATCCTTCAGGCAACAGCTGGAAGGCTTGCCTGAATGGTGAGGCTTCAGTGTGGAGGGTCACACGGTGCTGATCTAAGGGCTGTGAAGTCTTGCTCACCCAACTGTTGACACTCAGTAAACGGGGCAGGCGGGGCTGGTGCAGGCATCAGAGGAAGGAGGCGCCCACCCCACCCCCAGCCGGAGAAAGAATAGGAAGCAACTTCTATTCAGGGTTCACAGGGGTCCCGCCCCCCTCCACCCCCTGCCAAAGCCACCAGGCCCCAACTCTGCTTCCAAGTTACCTTGTATTATAACAGGATTAAAGTATATTTAGCTCCTCTATTAGCATACTTTAGCCCCATTTTGGCCTACTTAAGGCTTCCGGCTGACTTTGATCACTTTTGCGTTCTCCTCACCAACAGGAGGGCCCCTGGCAGGCCCAAAAAAAGTGAGGGGGAGGGGGGATCAGACTGTGAAATTGTCTTGATGCTCCTTCTCTTGTTTCCAATATTCTGTGGGCTTTCCTAAGCGGCCCAGTTTACACCCGGAATGGGCAGGAAGAGAAGAGGGAGGTAGGAGGAACCAATAATAATTAGGTCTTAGTTGGAAGAGGAGAGAAAAGGTTTGAACATCTCCTAAGAAAGAAGAGGAGGGGGGACCCTATAATTTCTACAGTGTCTGCCTTTTTATTGCTTGCATTTGCATATAAATTAAATCCATATTGTAGCTTTAAGGCAAGCCCGGGCTTAGAATTCCGCACAGCTCGGGGTCCCATTGTCTTACAACCAGTTCTAGGCGGCGGCGAAATGAAAAGGGAGGGGACAGCAGAGGAAGGAGAAAGTCAGCTTTGTAACGTTTTTAATTGCCTGTTTGTTTTCTCCGCCAATTACAGGCAAATTAATATTTAAACTTTGGGAGGCTGTGAGGAAGTGCTTACAAAATAGGTTTCAGCCCTTCTCCGTGTGCAGCCTGCTGCTCTCGACCATCCTATGCCTGAAATTTTATGGTGGTGAAATTAAGAGGAAAAAAAAAATCATCATTAGATAAAAGGACCAACGTGGACCTAGATCTTGTTTCGATTTCTTCTCTCATGGCATCTCGGGTGCTAGGATGCCCCTGTGCTTCTGGAAGGAGCTAGGGTTGCCAGGAAGGGCCCTGGCTGGGTGTCCCTGCCTTTTTTCAGTTTTCCTATGGACCCAGATGTCTGGCCCAGGGACTTTCAGCTCTGTGACAAGTGACCTCAGGTTAAATTATGATTCACTGGAGTGTGCCAGGGAGCTTGGGCAAAGCCACTTTCCAAAGTCTTAGCAAGCACCTCAGGATGGGAGTGATCACGCAGGTCTGGGAGGTACCTGGTGGGAAAGGGCCTCCCTGCTGTCTCAGAACCATTCTGCAGTGGTGAGGAGGTGCAGGCTTCTCTCTTGAGGTTCAGCCTGGCCCAGCTAGCACATTCTAGGGAACCTCTGAGTCAAAAAGTAATCAATTACATAAAATTCTAATAGAATGACAAGAGGCAAGAAGACCCACCTAGGCCTATGCATCCTTTTCGTGAGATGTGTTGTTTGGGTTTATTTATTTAATTAACATGAGTACTCTGCACTGCCTCTCCCTCCATCCCTTCACCTCCCAAAACATTTCCTTTTATTGCTGCTACAGAGGTGTGTCATTTAATTTGGGAGGAGGGCCCCAGCGAATTATTGTTGTTACTAGATTCATCTTATAAATCTCCATTCTGACATTACTTCAATAAATGGTTCCTCAGAGTCCTTGGCACCTCTTTGGAATTATCTGTCTTCACTAAGCATCCTCAGAGCCAGCTTCTCGAAGCCCTGTAATCGTCTACACTCTTGGAATTGATCTGTCTAGAGGTTTTTTGACTCCATCTTTTTTCTTTTTTTAATTTCCATAATGTTTCTTTCCTGGAAAGAGAGCCCAGGGTGCGGCGGCAGCTTATCAAACACAGCCTCCCCTTTCCTTTGTGCTCAGAATCTCCAAAAAAATCCATAGTTCCCCATCCCCCACCCCTGTGATATAGGCACTGCTTCCCCCTTGCATTGAGGTCTTCTGAATTTCATTTTCACTTTCTTCAAAGACCACTCCAAAGGCTCCGTGTTCCTCACCGAACTGCCCAGGATGTTTTTTATTTCTTTGAAACAAGCCCTTCATGACTCCTCCCTGACCTGGTCCCATGTGGGCACTGCCAGATGGGATGCAGTTTCCTGGGAAACAATGGTGCATTTAATTGGGTGCGTTTTGCCCATTTGCCTGATTTGTGTCTCTGGAAAATATAACTGCCCACACTGGAGATGCCAATTCAGCACCTTCCACTGTGTGTCCAAAAAAAGAAAAGTTCAACTTGGTAACCAATTTTTGTAAGATCATTGACTGACTTGATGTTATCAAGTTGTTTCAAAATAACAAGATGGTAAGAATGGAAGCAAATATTCTTGATTGTTTACTCCAGATCAGGCTCAATGCTAAGTGCTTTACAGCAGAACATGTATTTCATTTGTATCTTCAGGACAACCCTAGATGAGCTATGTACTACTTTTAATCCCAGTTTTATAGATTATACAACACAGAGAGGTCATGTAATTTACCGTAAGTCCCACAGCCTACAGGATGCACAACCAGGGTTCAAACCTAGGCCACCTTCCTAGAGCCCATTAATTAACATAACCATCTGCCATAGTCCAACAATGTTACCTCGGTGACACCAGGCAACATGGGCGTCTGGAGTGTGACACACCACACTCCCACTCACATCAGGCCCAGTGACAGCCTGTAAGGCGGTTCTCCCTTTCACTGATCAGAAACTAAGGCTTAGAAAAGTTAAGGATCTTTCTCCTATCTATTGCTAACAGATAAACTGAGGCATATTAAAATGTGTAAGAGTTTATTTGAGCAAAAATTGATCAGAATTGGGCAATGCCAAGCCAGAAATAACTAGGGGCTCCCCTCCACAGGTACTGATCTCGGGGAGCTTTGGCCTGCAGTAGCCTGAAGCAGGGTTTGGCCCCAGCCATAGATTGAGGCCAGATCACAGCAATGCGAGCACCAAATCCTAGCCACTAGACCAGTGGTGAGTGGCAGAGGCCCTGGCTCCTCAGCTTTGCAGAAAAGAATTCCTATGAAAACAGAAAGTAATGAAACAAGTAAAGTATTTTTTAGGAGAAAAAGAGTACAGCAGGTATGGATAGACACATGGGTGACTCGAGAGAGTCGCTGAGTCGAATGCTCATGGTAGTTTGAATTACTTTTATGCGCATTTCTTCTGTGTTTCCTTTAGCCAGTCATTATGATTTGCCTGGTTACAGTCCATATTTGGTGCATCTCAGGATCCTCCCAAGTGTGCTCACGCATGTCTTAGCCAAGGTGGATTCCACCAAAAAGGCATGTGGGTAGAACATCCCTTGGCATCACTTCCCTTTAACCTCCAAGGAGGCTTTCTGCACATGTGTTGTCAAGGTTTCCTGACTTCAAGACTAAGAAATATGTGGCCTGAGCAGGGCCCAGCCTCCTCCCTTAACTGTCCTATTATTTTCATCTTGGAGTTTCAGTCCACAGGGAATGAATCTCCAATTGCTTTACCCTGGGTGGAGGCCCATCTACCACCTGCCTCAGTGCCAGGAAAGATTTTATATAGAGAAAGTACAGAGGCAAAGAAAGGAAATCATGTGATTGGCTAAAGCTTAAAGCCTCAGTTCAGCTCAAGTTCAGTCGCTCAGCCGTGTCTAACTCTTTGTGACCTCATGGACTGCAGCACACCAGCTAGCTGTCTATGACTGGTCATCCTTAGTGTTTTGATTCTGTAACTTTAGGGCGTTTATAAGCTTAGATGTGGGTCGACTTCTTTAGGTCACCAGTATGGCTCACCAGTGACCTGATGATGAGGCTCATCAGTGTAACGGCTTCCTTGTCTACGTTTAACACTCTGTTCCTCATATGCATAGAGCCCACACTCAGACCCAGGTCAGCATGAATTCAAATGCCACCATTTCCCCACTCTATCACCTGCTCCCAGTGTAGACAACACCTGCATACAAAGCCATGTCAGTAATAGCCGCTGACCCCAACACCCAGCTGTCTCCATTACCACTCCTGTAAGTGCCCACAGGTGTGTACGCACCACTGCTCAGGCAGGTCACACAGACTCTACAAAAGGCTATGTGACCAGCCCTGTCCTCACAGACCCCACCTCTGGGGGTGAGGAACAGAAGAAGCCAGACACTTGGAAATGGGCCTGTGATCTGACGCAGCCAGCCAAATGCTTTCAAGATCACAGGCAGTTCGAATGCTCTGTTTTGATTCCTGTGGATTTGGGGTTCCCAGACCTTGAGCCCGTCCAGTACCACCCCCGCCCCCTGCCCTGTCTTCTCCTCTGGCCAGCAGCCGAGCCTGCCGCAGACTCAGCCTCACAGCCAGGCCTGTGCTCATCAAGACCATTGTGACCGGGAGTGAGACTGTCACTAGGGGGGAGAGTGGCCCAGAGACCCTCTTCTCTGGGCCTCAGATAGCAGGATTAAAAGCCTGTCATCCTTTAAACCAGGAACACATGCAAATGACACAAAAGAGAGCATAGCGTAAAAAACTCCCCTCCATTTCTATCTCAGATATGCATCACTCAGTTCTCCTTCCCAGAGGCAACCACTGTTACCATTTTGGGAGTATATCCTTCCAAAGATCATCTGTGCATGTATAAGCAATTTCATATATATGCTATGTAGGTATGTAAACACATATATATGTATATATGCTTATTGTTGTTTATAGAAATGGTAGCATTTGTTGTGTAATAATTCTTTTAATACACATGAAGTATAAATCCATATCCATACATAAAGCTGTCCAATTCTTTTTAAAGGTTCTGTAATACCTTATTATATGGATATACCATGTGTGTGTACATGCCTAGTCACTCAGTTGGGTCTGACTCTGCGGCTTCATAGACTGTAGCCCACCAGGCTCCTCTGTCTATGGGATTCTCTAGGCAAGAATACTGGGGCAGGTTGTCATTTCCTTTTCCAGGGTATCTTCCCAACCCAGGGACTAAATCCACATCTCCTGCATTGCAAATGGGTTCTTTACCATCTGAACCACCAGGGAGCCCTGGATATACCATAATTTATCTAATAAGTCCTCTAAGCAATTTCTTAATTACTTGTTTGTTGTTCCCAATGCTTTAGTGAAAATCTTTGTATATGGTCACCTTGCAAGTGTGCTAACAAACATATTTATAGGGAAAATTACTGCTCCCTAAAAGGGAATGTGTATTTTTTCATTTTGATAGTTGTTACCAAATTATTCTCTGTAGAGATTTTATTTTATACTTCCATCAGCATTGTATAAAAGTGCCTGAGACTTTCCCAGTAGCCTTCCAGTGCAGTGGGTGTAGGCTCTATCCCTGGTCAGGGAGCTAAGATTCCACATGCTTTGGGGCCAAAAAACAAACAAAAAAGAGAGAGATTGCAACAAATTCAATAAAGACTTTAAAAATCATGCACATCAAAAAATATTGAAAAAAAAAAAAATGCCTGCTTCCCCACAGCCTGGGGAAGTGATATAGAACTTTCTGCTCTTCACCAATCAGGTGAAAAGTATTATTTCATATTTTGTGCATATGTATTTCTATTATTATGAGTTAAGTTGAGCAACTCTGCAAATGCTTAAGAACCATTTGAATTTCCTCATCTGTGGGTGATGTACATCCTTTGTCAAATTTTCTGTTGGGTTGGTGGTTCTTTTCTTATTAATTTATAATGGTTCTGTATACATAAGGAGATTCACTTTTTCCTGGTTACGATAAGTTGCAAACAGTTTGCCCAACTTTTAACTTCATCTTATTTATGGTGTTAGTTTTGTTTGTTTGTTTCACCTAGGTGGCCTTTTTTACAGCCTGGATTCTAGTTTCACATTCCCAAACTGTGAGTTACTTGATAAACACGATGGCATTTAGAGATGCTGATACTATTTTAAGGAATCAGAGATGTTTAATAGCACCGCTGAGATTCAAACTGCCAGCAGTTCAGATCTCAGTACCGTGGCCTGTGGGATGAGGGGGTGAGACTAGATGCTATGTAGTGCAACTTCCAATCGCCTCTGGCATCCTGTTCTTCCCTAAATCATTCCTACAGCTCCCGGCTCTCCCTGGGTCAAGGGTCTTGCTGGCCACTCTGCCCCTGGGCACTGCTGATGGATACAGCTGTGGGAGGCTTCCTTGGCACAAGGGCCTTGCCTCCTCTGAGCCATAGATTCTTGTCCCCCTTCTTTTGGGTAAGCCTTTGACATCACCTCAACTGGACAAGTGTATAGAATTCACACCTAACACTCTCTGGCCTGCAGAGTACAAAGCAGACAGGAATGTGGGCCACCCAGTACACATTTGCTTTCAGCCTTCCCTGCCAAACCCCCCAAACAGCCTCTGACACATGGATAGTCATCAAAGCCCCCTGACTCTGCCTTTGGAGTCACTTTGTATATTTACATTCAGCACCTGGAATCACCTAGAAAGATACCCACTGTTCATTATCAATACTTGGATAGTATAAGCAATATAGCAATATATCTTGGGGTCAGGTAATGGGCTCCAAAGAACCCCAACGGAGGCAACTGTGCTGGCCTTTGGTACTGCCATCATGCTGATTTCCTTCAGCTGGTCTGTATTCTCCCCTGGGAAATTTATATTTCTTCCTGGCATCCATCCTACATCTTCTCTGGCTACCACAGAGACAAAGAACTCCTTCCCTGGCTTTGAGAATGGCTTGTTTTAGAATTCTTCTCCAGCCTCTCACAGAAGGCCCTGGTCTCGAATATAAGAAGCCCCTTTTCTCCCTCCTGCCCTAATTCACAGCCTCAGATGACATTTTCTGAGATCAAAAACTCCTCCTTGAAGCAAAACAGCAAAACCCCTCCTCTGGTCTCATGGCAAAGGCCTATAACTTAAGCACATAATTTAAGGGGCATTGGGGTCTTTGCAAAAAGGAATATTCTCTATACCCCTCGAGCTTGGCAGGCCAGACATTTTTACCTTCAGAATCACTCCTCTGAATGAGAAATAAGTAAGATTACTATATCCAAATGCTATACTATATCCAGCAGCATACTATATCCACTAGGATTGACTATTTTAAATGCCCTTGGCCAGGGCTGGGTGCTGGGGACAGAGAGGTGAGGGGATTGGTTTGCCTCCAGGTACCCAAGTTAAGGCAAGAGAATACACCAAAATTCTGGTGGGTGAGGCTCTAGTAGATGACACTCATGCCTGGGAGAAGAGCTCAGGGTAACTGACTTGCTGATGTTCACCTTGGAAAGTCCAAAGCGTGTCTGACCTTGAGAAGATGAGCTGTGGGGCAGGGGAGTTTCATGCTGTTATCAGCTCTGTTTGTGCATCAAAGGGGAGCAAGAGAAGAGGGACAGCTGAAAGGAAGGAGGTGACCAGAATACCTTGGCTTACCTCCCAATTTCTCCAGAAGTAAAGTCTGGGTCCAGCATTGACACAGCATGCCTGCCAGAGCTGGTCCGAAACACCCTTCTCAGAGCTGTGCTATAAGCCAGCACAGGGCTATTTGCACACAGGGTGTCAGAAATTGGGCTAAGAGCTCTGCAGGCATTATTTTACTTAAACTGGCACCCCTAAGAGGGAGAAGAAACAGGCTTGAATGAGTAGAATGATTCATCCAAGGTCACCCAGCTAGGAACAAAAGAGATGAGATTAAAACACAGGTCTGTGCATCTGAAACTGACATGTTTAAACCAGCTGCACTTGCTTCATGGCAGAAAGGCCAGAGGAACACAGAAACCTTTTTCCTTTCACTGTTGCCTGAAACAAATCAGAGGTCACTATGGGCCTTGACCCCAAAGAGATGGACTTGTGTTCAAGTTTCTCTACAGAGCAAGGAACCCATCTGATGGGCAACAGATCACATGTGTTAGGCTAGACAGAGTCTCAAAAACCATCTTGTCTTGCAAGGGTTCAAATGTGCTCCAAGGAACCCACAGCATCTGGACAAGTCTGGCCACCAGGCTGCCCAGTTTCTCTAGTCTCAGTCAGGTCAGCATCCTAGTAGTCCTAGCAAGCTTTTCAATAAGACACCATTTAAACAAAGGATGTCAGGGGGTCAAGGTACGTCAAGGACTTGTGCTGGGCTGAGTGCAGAACCCAGGCCTCTCTGAGGTCCAGCTCCATTCTTGGCCTGAGAGCACGTGTGAGAAAACATTAATACCCAGGGAAACCTGCTCCTGGCAGGCTGCACGTGCCCCTAGGGTGCCACCCGAGGGCATCCAGGGGGCCAGGGAATCTGAAAGCCCCCAGGCACTGAGGACCAGCAAAAAACAACTGTGTTTAGTCAAAAGGCCTGGGTTCGGGCAACAGCCTGCAGACAACATGAATGCAGTCAGGGGTCTACATGTTACACACCAAGCCTTTCATAATCTATGCTCTGGTCAGTGAAGCAAGGACTTCTGTGTGTGTCTGAGTAAGCCTGGTTCCCTTGGCCTCTCTGAGCTTCATTTTCTTCAGCTGCAAAATAGGGCTCATCAGATCTTTCCCACATTATCTGCACTCACTTTGGGACTGAATGTCTATTATTTGGGGCTTCCCAGGTGATGTCAGTGGTAAAGAACCTGCCTGCCAATGCAGGAGATATAAGAGATGCGGGTTCAATGCCTGGGTTGGGAGGATCCCTTGGAGGAGGGCATAGAAACCCACTCTAGTATTCCTGCCTGGAGAATCCCATGGACAGAGGAGCCTGGCGGGCTACAGACCACAGAGTTGCACAGAGCTGGACACGACTAAAGCGACTTAGCAAGCACACATGTGTATTATTAGATTTCCTTGTGCCTCTGTTTCCTTGTTAGTAAAAGGAGGTTAGTAATTCCACCTGCCTCACTTTCTCCCAGAGGTTCAATGATTTGAACCTGACCTGACATAGCACAAAGCACCTAAAACAGTGTCTTGCACATGCTAAGTCCTACAGACGTACATATGCATACATGCAAATACTAATGCCTGTTCTTCTTCTTGTTGATCATGTTACCTCACTGTGGCTGGGTCTTTGCGCGTTTGTGTGGTTCTTGTTCTCTGGCTGGAGAGACCCCAATCTTCTGTGTTGCTTGGTGCCCCTGTGGTACCTAAAATTCTCTTCGGCCCTCAGAGGCTGCTCTGTGACTTCACCCTCTTTCATCTTTTCAATGTTCTCTCGCTGAGGACCTATGTATCTCCAGTCCCCAGAGGGTCCAGCACCAAACCGCTACTACTCTGAACTGAATGAATGAAAATAACGATTGTGGCCACACAGCCAGGATAATCTGAGACAAATTTAGAAGGCCTTTGACTTTCACAATGGGTTAAAATGACATCGTCTGCATTACCACCCTGACTCCACCTGGGTCCACCGGCAAGAGAGAAGCAGGAGGCTGTCTGTCTCTGCTTCTCCCACCGCATAGAAACCATCCAGGCCTGCTCTGGTCCCACAGCGCCCCCACCTCAGTCAGGCCCAGAGGTGTAGGGTCTCCCAGGGGGCGGGCATCTGTCTTGGGCTTGGAATCTTGCCCATCCGCGCTGGCATTGTTCCTTCCAGCCTTTGTCTCCTGGCTTTCCTTCCCACCGTTTCATGCAGCTTCCAGAATGGACCCTTCCAAGAACGGGTTGCCATCATATATTGTACACACACACACACACACACACACACACACCTGCCTCTGTCAGGCTCATTTTCATAGACCCTCCCACCCCCGGAAGATCCCTGCCTGCAATGCGTACACCCCCCCAAAACCTGGCCATTCCCTGGCAGCCTCCAAAGGCCCCTGCACCCTGCCACAGTGGTGCCGGCCCCTGAGCACAGGCCTTTTAGAAGTCCCTTCAAAGGGGCTTTATAGCTGTGCGGAAAATGTGCCACTTAACAGAGTTTTATCTGTCCTTCTGTCTGCCCCTAGGGCAGATAGACCAGCATCCTCTTCATAACAGCTCATTGCTTTTCCATCCAGAGTTTTTCCCAGAGCCCCGCAAGGCAGCCCATCCTCCTGATGGGGAGACAGGAAGGCCACTATCCCTCTGCCTGCTATGGCCAAGCTGAGCAAACCTGGTACTCAGGAAGGTCACAGGGATAATCCACTGCCTCCAGGAAAGTTATCCCAGGATATCAGCCATGCTGCCAGAAACTGAAATTCAAACTCCATTCCAGAATTTCAGAGCTAGGTGGTCAGCCTCAGCCTGTCCAGTCTGAGTCCCTGTGTGTAACATGCAGGGAGCCCAGGCTTGGGAGATGGCATAACTGCCAACAACCACAGCAGCGTTCCCACACCACCTACTGGGCGCCCACTGTGTACAGACACTGCTCAGTCAGTGCTTACCACAGCCCTGCCGGGAAGACTCTATCAGCCTTGCCTCTTTAAAGAGGAGGAAACTTGGGTATTGTAAAGCAACACAAACTAAAAAATAAAAAATTAATTAAAGAAAAAAAATTAAAAAAAAAGAGGAGGAAACTGAGGTGCAGAGAGCCTAAGGAGCTTGGCCCAGATCCCTCGGAAGTATGGGATCTGAGGTTCAAGCCCAAGATACAAGTGTAGGGCTCATCACTGCACTGTGTGCCTGGGAGGCTTTAGACCCAAGTCTGAGCTCTGTCGCTCACTTGCTGTGTGACCTTGGACAAATCACTCCATCTCTCTGAGTTGCTGAAATAATGCCTACTTCGATGTATAGCTAGCAACAATGAGGGCTTCCCAGGTGGCGCTAGTGGTAAAGAATCTTCCTGTCGATGGAGGAGATGTAAGAGACACAGGTTCAATCCTTGGCTCAGAAAGATCCCCTGGAGGAAGGCATGGCAACCCACTCCAGTATTCTTGCCTGGAGAATCCCATGGACAGAGGAGCCTGGTGGGCTACAGTCCATGGTGTCACAAAAGTTAGACACGACTGAAGTGTCTTAGCACACACAGCAACAATGAAGGCATAGGCCTGCCCATAATGAGGGCTTGATAAATCAACCCATTCATTCTTGCCTGAACCTTGTAAAATCTGAGAAGATTCCCCTCTCACCCTAAGATAGTTTAATGTGCATTAATCTAATATTAACCAGAACTGGTTTCCCGGCTAACACATCCAGCCTTATAACCAACTCTAGTCCAAGTTCTTGTGAAAAGAGAGAGGTCTGCAGTAGGACTCTCTCAGGATCATGGATAGATTTGCCTATTCGCCTTTAACCTGGACTGTGAGCATTATGTGTAAACTCTTTTAAGGATATATGACCATTAATGGAAAGCCCTTTGCCTTTGCACATATTTTCCCCTCTTCCTGCATCCTTCAAAACTCACTGAGGGCAGCATCTTCTCCAGGAAGACCTCCCTGATTGTACCCATGCCAATCCACTCCCAGGGCCTCAGGTGTCCCTGAGGTTTCCTTAGCATTCTGTCCCAGAAATTGCCATCCTACTTTCTTCTATCATTTAAATCACTCCATCTCAGAGGTCTGCTTCTCATCTTCCCATTCAGTGGCCTCACCTTTTCAAGTGCAAAACAAATCCCCTATTGTTTTTCTTCAGTTGCTAAATCATGTCCAACTCTTTGTGAGCCCATGGACTGCAGTGCACCAGGCTTCCCTGTCTTTCACTATCTCCCAGAGTTTGCTTAAACTCATGTTTATTGAGTCAGTGATGCCATCCAACCATCTCATCCTCTGTCAGCCCCTTCTCTTCCCGCCCTCAGTCTTCCCAGCATCAGGATCTTTTCCAATGAGTTGGCTCTTCACATCAGGTGGCCAAAGGATTGGAGCTTCAGCTTCTTCATCAGTCCTCCCAATGAATATTCAGGGTTGATTTCCTTTAGGACTGACTGGTTGGATCTCCTTGCAGTCCAAGGGACTCTCAAGAGTCTTCTCCAGCACCACAATTCGAAAACATCAGTCCCCTATTGAGCTTTTTAAACAGACACACACCAGGGAGCTTCAGGGTAAGGAAGTCTAGAATTGGACCCATGGAATCTGAATTTGAAAGCTTCAGAGGTGATTCTGCTGTGTACCAGTGCTGGGGAGCCCTCAGGGCCAGTCCAGCATCCTGGGCTCCATAGTAACCCTGCATCCAACAGAGATCTGCACCCAGTTAGTGCCCAACAATTATTCACTAGATTAATGAGTTTCACATCTCTTTTCCTCCTGCCCCCGGGTTTTTACCAACTCTATGCACAATTTTGAGAATACGGTGGAGAAGGTGTTAGGAGATTGAGGGGAAGGAGAAGGAAATTCTATTTCCAGAAAGAAAATGAGGAAGTCAGTAATTCCTTGGCTAACTTGGGCTCCTGAAGGCCCTTTTGAATATAACTGTTAACAACTATAACCTTAATATCCTTGCTTTGGTGGGTCTTTATAGTTTTCAAAAGGGATCTTCCTGTGAGCAAACAGGGCAAGAATGATTATCCCCTTTTCAAAGGTGGCCTCAAGGAATTTCAGAGAAGGCAGAGATCTAAGAGATTATTCCTGGATTGTTTTTAGGAGACTCTTGAGAGTCCCTTGGACTGAAAGACAAATCAGTCAATCCTAAAGGAAATCAACCCTGAATATTCGTTGGAAGGACTGATGCTGAAAGTTGAAGCCCCAATCCTTTGGCCACCTGATGTGAAGAGCCGACTCACTGGAAAAGACCATGATGCTGGGAAAGATTGAGGGCAGGAGGAAAAGGGACTGATAGAGGATGAGATGGTTGGATGGCATCACCAACCCAATGGACATGAGTTTGAGTGAACTCCAGGAGATAGTGAAGGACAGGGAAGCCTGTTGAGTTGCAGTCCGTCCATGGGATCACAAAGAGTCGGACACAACTAAGCTATTGAACAACAGCAACAAGAGATTATTCTAACCATAGAGATACCTCATTTATTTTTAGATCAGGAATGTGGCCCACAGAGAGTGAGGAGCTCCTGATGGCCAAAATGAGAACTCAAGTCTCCAGATGTTTATGGTCCCTCAGCTGCCTTAAGAGGCTGACCCTTTGTGGCTGGGGAAAGGGAGGCCAGTGTGGAGGAAGGGGGTTCAGCTGCCAGCTTGACAGTTCCACCTCCAAACAGACCCCCTGTCTCACCCTGCACCAGCTTCACTCTCTTTTTCTCCAGCTCCTGATGTGGAGGAAAGTTCTCGAAGGTCTCTGAGGTTCGTGGGCCCACGGAGTCGGCAGACTGAAGTTCAGTGCCTGCAGCCTTCTAGTTGTTTCAGGTCTTCTCCTCAGTTAGGGCCTCAGCAATGTGCCACATGTGACAGCAGGTGGCCTCTTCACTGGAGCCCGCGCCCTGGCTTCCAGCACAGCTCTCTCCGAGGCCAGGCATTCTCACACTCTCCATCACAGCTTCCCGCCTCTGACTCTCACACATCAGCCGTTTTGGGGGCTCTTTCTTAGGCCCTCTTCTCATTCCCCTCCCCGCTCACTCTCTGAACCCATCTGCTCCCACCCATTCAGAAGACCCCAAATCTGTGCCTCTGGCCCATCTCTCTCTGAGACTTCATGGACCACCACGGTCACATCAAACTGAAAGTCTCAAGTCCTGCTCATGCGAGTCATGTCTGACTCTTTGCAACCTCATGGACTGTAGTCCACCAAGCTCCTCCATCCACGGGATTCTCCAGTCAAGGATACTGGAGTGAGTACCTTCAGGCAACTCCCTGACCCAGGGATCAAACCCAAATCTCCCGCATCTCTTGCACTGAAGGTGGATTCTTTTACACTGAGCCACCAGGGAAGCCCAAAAGTCTCACAAATACCCCCAGACTCCGTATGTTTGTGATGAATCTCATCATCAACCTCACAAAAAATAGATCTGCCCTCCTTCCTGTATTCGCAGCCTCCATTGCCCAAACTCCAAACTTAGAAAGGGCCTCAGCCTCCGCCACCACCACCCCTCCTCCAGGCCCAAGGATTCTGGTTTATAAGCATCTATTGACTCCTTCCTCAGCCACCACCCCCCACCAAACAAGGCCTCTGCTACCAGCCCCCCTGCTCCCCACACCATGGGTCAGGGCACTGCCAGTCCACATTACCTTGCTGTGCTCGGACCCAGGTTCCCTGCCTGCTTCCAGAGGGTGAAGAAAGGGAAGAATCTTCTTGTATCGCCTGTCACAGCACTACTAAGAAATAAGGTTTCATGGTGCTTTTCAAACTTTTTTTGGGGGGAGGGGAGCACAATAATCATAGTTAAAAATAAAATTGCACTGAAATACAGTACACATGCATACATAAATTTTTTAATTATAAAATTACATCACTCTTATTACACAGGACAGACAGACTCATATTTCCTATCCTATGGTGCTAGTGGTAAAGAACCCTCCTGCCAATGCAAGAGGCAAAAGAGAGGCACATTCAATCCCTGGTTGGGGGAAGATCCCCTGGAGAAGAGCATGGCAACCCACTCCAGTATTCTTGCCTGGAGAATCCCATGGACAGAGGAGCCTGGTGGGCTACAGCCCATAGGAGTCAGACACAACTGAAGTGATTTAGCATACACACATTCTACTTAAATTTCTCTATTGTACCTTTTTTTAAAAATTTGCTTGCAACCCAGTGAATCAATTTTGTGCCCACTAATGTGTGGAGAAGGCAATGGCATGTCACTCCAGTACTCCTCCCTGGAAAATCCCATGGACGGAGGAGCCTGGTGGGCTGCAGTCCATGGGGTTGCTAAGAGTCAGACACGACTGAGTGACTTCACTCTCACTTTTCACTTTCATGCATTGGAGAAGGAAATGGCAACCCACTCCAGTGTTCTTGCCTGGAGAATCCCAGGGACAGGGGAGCCTGGTGGGCTGCTGTCTATGGGGTCACACAGAGTCGGACACGACTGAAATGACTTAGCAATGTGTCATGGAGTTTCCCAGGTGACTCAGTGGTAAAGAATTCACCTGCCAAGTAGGAGATGTGAGTTTAATCCCTGGGTCAAGAAGATCCCCTGAAGGAGGAAACGGCAACACACTCCAGGATTCTTGCCTGGGAAATCGCGTAGACAGAGGAGTCTGAAGGACTACAGCCTATGGGGTTGCAAAGAGTCTGACACAGTCCAGCAGCTGAATAACAACAATGGGTCATGAGCCACAATTTCAAAATCACCTGTCCATTGTAATGGAATTTAATTATGGAATTTGCATTTTGAGCCTAGTGGATGATGGACTGTAATCAGACCTGGTCTTCAGAGGGAGGGTCCAGAAAACCAAGGCTCTTCTGCTTGTGTGGTTCTTTGTGTCAGCAGTTTGGATGTGAATCCAAACTCACCCACAGATGAGGTGAGTTCCCCGTGGCAGTCAACAAATGTGTGTGGTTGCCGGGGTCTGGTGGATCAGGCCTTTGCATGTGCTGATACATGTGAGAGGTCTGTATGTGGGGGCAAGAGGCATCTCAAGTTGTTGGACCGGAAGTGTCTTGTGTGTAAGTGTGAGTCAGCACGCGTGCCCCAGCGGGCTCTGAGAGACTCACAGTGGAATCCCAAGCAGTGCCTCTCGGTGTTCCTGTGGACTTGACCCCACTTGCCTGCCCTTTCTCAGCAGCCCCCCATCACTTCTGACAGCAGCAAGGGAAGGACCCTTGAGAGAAGTCCCAGGAATCCAACAAGCTCATGAAAGTCTCTGGAGAAGAGCGCCACCCCGAGGCCTGGTGGGTCCACAGATACATGATTCATGGTGGGTTGGGGGCACACAAGGGAGGGAAAAAGGTGTCCCGTGCTCCTCCCCGTGTCTCCCTTCCCGTGTGGTCTGAAAAACATCACAGCTGGGATGTCTCTCTTCTGAATCGTACCTCCAAATCTCATGGGAAACAGCATGGTGGGCTCCTTCTGTCCGTTCAACATCTCCTATTTCTTCCAGTAAAACTCAGCACATGTAACACTCCCAAGTACGCCTACCTCCCAAGTAGGCCTACCACAACAAGGTCTGCTGCTCATATTTAGCACTTCCTTTAGCTATTCAATGACACCCCACTCTAGTACTATTGCCTGGAAAATCCCATGGACAGAGGAGCCTGGTGGGCTGCGGTCCATGGGGTTGCTAAGAGTCGGACACGACTGAAGTGACTTAGCAGCAGTAGCAGTAGCTAGCTATTCTAAAATGTGTAAATGTTCAAACCATAAGTCAGACAAGGGCACCCTAGCCCTGCTCAAAGCACTCCAGTAACTCTCTGTACTGGGAATGATAACCTGTGTCCCAGCCCACAGGCCCTGCTCCACCTCCAAATTAACTGTATTGTTTAAATGCTGGTTTTAAAAAAGGAAATATTAAGAAGGGAGAGAGAAGGAGGGAAGAAAGGAGAGAGGAGGGAGGAAGAGAGGAAGGTAAATCCTTTGCCAGTTTTTTCTGGAATCTGACTGCTGCCTGCAGAGCCCTGCCACCAGTAGGCCAAAGAGAGAGGCAGAGGTGAGGGTATGGGAAAGAGATAGGTGCCCTATATCTGTCTCCAAAGCAGCAACTACAAGGGCATCACTTCCAGCCTGACCCTCCCCAGGGCCTCAGCCTTCCTCCATCACCCTAGACCCAGCACCCCATCTCTCCCTTCTCTTGAGCTTGGTTCATACCCCATCCCTGCACCCCTTTCTCCTTCAAGAGCCAGCTCAAAACTCTTCTCTGTGGAAACATTTCGGATGACCTTTCACTCTGTGAATCTCCAGCTTGCGAATGTTTGCCTTCTTTATACTGTAAGATATTTCATCATATGGAAACAAATCTTTAATATTTGGAAAAACCATAGGCTTTAAATTCCAGTTTTGCTACTGTCTAACTGTGTAACCTTGGGCAAGTTACTTAACCACTCTGAGTGTCAGTGTCTGAAATCACAAAATGGAAATACTGATACATCCTAAAGGGCTGTTATAAAGAGTCAGTGAGATGAGATATATGTAAATAACTCGGGAGAGTATTGAGCAAATAAAAAGCAATCAATAAATGGTAGCTTTTATTATGACATGTGGCATGAAATTCTAAGAAAATAATCACGCAGTTTTCTTAATTGCATTTACCTCTACATGAACTAAATGTGAAGTCACAGAGGAGGAAACTGTCCTTCTCAAGTCTTATGTCTCTTCCTAATGCCATCCCTGTTCCCATCAGATCATGCAACCCACAGTGAGGGAACAGGCAAGTCATCAGAACCCTAGGCTTTTCATGCACACTTCCAAGACGCTGCCAACTAGGGCGGGGTGGCTGGTCCAGCTCAGGCCTAAGAAAGAGCTGAGAGAGGGGTAGATTCCAGGTGGAACAGGAGCTAGAAATTCTACTCCCTCAGATTCAATGCCTGGCAGTTGACAGAAACCACCACAGCCACCTCCCCACCTGAACAAGAGGCCTGCAGCCAGCAGAAAGAGACCATACGATTTCCTGGAAGGGCTTGGAAAAAAGTCCCACAGGGGTCCCAACCATCTCCCCATGAAGAATGCGATGTTCCTGCTACACTTATATTTTGAAAGCTTTTGCCAACCAAATAAGCTACAATAATATAATTGTACTAATAAAAATAACAATCACCATTTACCAAGAGGCAAAATATGCCATGTATCTTATAACCGTTATTCATTTTTAATGTGTTAAACAATAAGACATTTATTTTCCCATTTTTATTCTTCAAAGAGACATGCACCTGCCAGTCAGAGTACTGGTCCACATGGCCACAGGAAACAGCATCTGTGAGCCCAATACTCTGTAAGACCCCCAGGCCCAAGCAAGGAAACAGGTCCCGCTGGCCAGGGCAGCCTCGGCAGGTGGTGTACAGACTACTTCTGGCAATTCCCTGAAACAGGGTGATTGCTATAGGCCCCTCTCCCCTGCTACTCTTGTCAAGGACCTCAAGTAAGGGACCGAGGCAGGCAACTGAACGAGCCCAGTCCCCTCATCTTACGGATGATAGACCCATACTGGAAATAATAGGAGTCCCACTCCCCCGTCACATACCTGGTAGCAGAACAGTTTCCTGATCCAAGTGAAAAAAGCAGCCTGGACCCCTTGGGGCACTGTTCAGAGCTGCCAGAGGGGCTGTCTCCATGCACTCCCCACCCCACCCCACTGGCCCCCTCTGGGCTCCGGGCAGGCAGAGAACTCTCTGTCCATAAAGAGAACCCATCCCAGTAGGGCACCATCAAGCACTGGCTCAGTTAGAGTGCCCACAAACATAATTCAAAATAAAACAAGGCTAACCAGAAAGCTGGCAAGAAGGAGAATCTAGAGAGCTTTGATGCTTCCCCTAATGACTGTGTTGATACTATTCAATCAGATGTCAGGTATCAAATTCTCTGCCTTCAGATTGTTTTGGAAGCCCTTGCTTTATTGATGCCACACATGTGATCAGGGCTATCAAGGTGTATTCTACTCTGCCTCCTAATTGCCCTCTTCCAACATCCTTGTTTTTAGAAGAAAACGTGGGGCATCCGAGGGCTCTTTAAAATATATATATATACATATATTACATATAATAAACAAATGGAAAGAGGAAACATGCTTGCTGCAGATTAGGTCTCCTATCAACAGAAATATATTCTCAGAATGTCTCATGGCCAATGAATTTTTATACATCACTATTGTCTACAGATCTATATTACGGGAGAAAAGACATAAAGAAGCAAGTTAGAGAAAGAGTTTGATAAAAGACACCCTATTGCTAGTTTCTCTCATTCCAGACATGTGCTCATGCCTTAGACCAAACCATTTAATTGGCATCAGAGGGGCCTGACCCACCATGTTTGAAATGCAAACAAATATTCACTTGAAATGTTCAGTAGTTCCACAGCACCCACTGAAGCAAAGCTTGGGCTGAATCAGTGGGATGGGGTGGGGTGGGGTATGGCAGGTCGGCTGGCCATGTTTCAAGATCGAAATTTTCACCAACCCAGAATTTTCACATCCAAATGTATCTTGTCCCCTTCCAAAGAGACATGCTGGAAACTCATATTTTATTCCAGCTACACTGCTATGCTTAAAAGCCCCACAAACTCTTCTTCTAGAAGTGCATCAGATCCCATGGCACACTCTTTTGAAAATCCTCAGTGATGGAGAAGTTTCATCCTTCAGGGAGGATCTGAGTTTGAGTAAGAGTTGAAAGTTGTTCTCACCCAAGTCTGATGAATAAGGCAAGTGATCAGACTGGAAATGCTATTTTGAGCATGAGTGAAGTTCAGATATAAAATAACAAGACTCCTTTTATGTGTCTGTGATGGGGCGTGTGTGTGAATATATGATTTGTAAACTAGCTTCTGAAAGAGAAACTCTTAAAAGTTTCAAGCAATTGCAGTATTCCTGGAGCAACAGCATATCCTTTCAAAGTCATTGCTTCAAAGAGGTCAACAGTTACTGGGAAATAGAAATGGGAGGGTATAAACCCAGGTCTGAGGCCATTACTTTGGAGCCCCACTTGGTGAAAGAAAGCAGCGAGGTTCTATCCGTGGCTGGAGTAGAATCCACTCCGTGGCCAGGCCCTGGGCTGCACGCACATTAATGGAGACCATCACACTGGGAAGCCTGGAAGGGGGCTGGGCCCTCCTCCCAGGCCTGCTGGCTGGCTGGCTCTGTTCTGAATGACACAGCTAATTAAGGTAAGTACTATTGCAGCTCTGGGCTGGAGCTGCCGAAACGGGGCTAGCCTTCTTGGTGTCACAGCTTCCAGATGAATCCATATTTCAGGGGTTAACAGCTCATCTGTAAATAAAATAAAATGTCCTCGGGCTGCAGCCAGGTAGCCCATTCCTGCCTTTGGCCTGAATGTGATTAGCACGTTGGGGTGAAGGCAGGGAGGGGGTGAGAGGGCAGTGGGAGAAGGGAATCAGTTGGAGATTTTTTAAAAACCCTCTGAGAAGTTATTTTGGTGACTAATTTCTGAAAGAGGTTCCGCCTGGGACACTACCTCCCTAGCCCCCCAACTTTTAAAATTAAGTTCATTTTGAGGAAAAAAAAAAAAACATAGTAAATTGGCTTCTTGTGGCTCAAGGCCCTCCAAACAGCATCAGCAAGGCCAGGGCACCAGACAAACCTTGCGGGTGCACGGATCTTCCTTGTACTTGGAGAGTAAGGTGGGGATAAAGGAGGCTGGCTTCTGGTTGTGTCCCCCAGTTTTTGTCAGAATCTCAAAGGTGACACCAAAAAAGCCACAGCAAGCTAACATGAACTGTACCTGTAGAAGCAAATAGGCTAGGAGGTTCAGAAGGCAGGAAAGGCACAAGGCACCTCCATGAAAACAATCCATGAAAATCTGGTCCTTCCACTAAAGCTAGCTTTAAAACAAACAAACAAAAAAAACTCTGCTATTTGAATGCATTCAACTGTTATTTTCAAAACTGGGTTTGTGTATGAAGCACCTGCATCTTCTTCAAGATAGTCAGGAGCTCTGCTAAAGCTACACAAACTACATTCTCCAGGAAGCCTTCTGCCTCTTGAGAACGTACTCAGGAAGAAGTAGACCCCACCTGGCAATTGTAATAATAAAGTGAAGGCAACCATCTTCACAAATTTTTTCCATAAATCAGAAACTCTTTGAAGGTAAAATGTTGCTTATAAAATAGCAAAGTGGCATCATTTAGGCGTAACCGGTGACTGTGTGGCAGAGACCTAGGGTTAGGTTTTGTTTAATTTTCCGAAATACCCTAAGTGTGAGCCCAGGTGATATTTTTATGTCTCCTTACGTGCCTGTCTATTTAGTCTCTTTAATAAGCTTGGAAAGATGATGCACATGGGTTCCATTAAGGGCTGAAAAGTTTTCTCACATCCAGCCACGCAAAAAATTCCTCCCAGTATATCTAACTTGTCTGCGCGTCTGCTCTCTTGTTAACTTTCCAGCAACCTTTCCTTTCTTCACCCCACTTTCAGCATGTGGTGAAGGCATTAGCGAGGGTCGCAGCATATTATCTCCCCGTTCCAGTTAGGTGAGGAGGAACAGTTGACTGTACTTTTAAAAGCACAGTCAGCTTTGGAAAGCATGAGAGTTTCTGTCTTTTGGTGGGGGTAGGGGGTGTTGTTGTTTTCTTACAAACAGCCCAGCTGTAAGAAGCCTGTCATTTCTCAGCCTGTTGTAGAATTCCAAAAGCCACACTCCAGCAGTTGTCTTCCCACACATCAAAAAAATAACCACCGCTCCCCTACGCACACATACACATATACACAGCTCAGCTTCCATATTTCTAATGCCTTCCTTCAGAATACTTTTAACAAATTATTCCTACACTGGGCCTTCCACAGAGTGCATAACACAGACTAAGGGTTTTTCTAAAATCCAGATCTGCACAGGAATTTTCTGTTTCCATGAAAAGGTTTCTAAGATGTGCACAGAAAATGAACTTCCAATAATTGTCTCCACCGTATTAACGCATATCTTCTGTTGGAAGAAAATCTGTAACCTCATCAAGGAATAGAATTCAAATAAATTTTCATTGTCCCACTGCACAAAGCTAAGCTTAGGCGAGTCCTAATTTGTTATTCATTCTTCTTGTTTAATTCATAATTTGATGCTAAACGTGGTGAAACAGCAGTGCCCCACAAACTCAACTGCATCTGTTCTCAGATACATTTCTTGCAGCTACACAGGCTTATGTTTTGCACTAAAAATTTTTTTAAGCTCACAGAAGAGCAACAAAAATGGAGGGTGAGTTATTTTTTCTATGCCTAGCAAGCCAACATTAATCTCTCTCCAACTTTTGGGTTCCTTTTTTAGTTTTTTACTCTCTTTTACTCTTTTTTCTCCCCATTCTGGCTAACTGTGCTTCTCAGTATTTCCAAACCCTTATTTAAAGCAAAAATTCCTCCTGACAAATGTTTTTGGTTTAAAACTAATGTTTGCCTCAACTGGGTTAATGCCACAGAAGCAAAAAAAAAAAGGTTTTAAAAAAATATTCCACAACCTGATTTTTAATTTACTGCATCATCAGCTACTTTTATGATAATATTTAATCTACTGAAACAAAACCAGCCTTAGAGGGGAAAAAAACAAACACCACCAACAAAAAGACAGTTTATTTTTAGCGGCTTCATTCTCATTTAAGGTGGCTACCGAAAAGGCAAACTGTCTCACCTAGGAACAGTAGTTTCTCTCCTCTATTTTTCTTTCTCTCTTCCTTCCTTCTTTCCATTAATTTCTTTCTCTCTTTTTTTCTCAGTAGCTGAGTTAATCACATTAAAGTTTAGACTTCACAAAGTGCAGTTAACAAGTCTCTGTAAGAAGAAGGCTTTTAGAAAGAAACACTCCCCACCCACCCACAGAAAAAAATTTATAGAGTGGTGATAAGTGTAAATAGTCAACCGTGGCCCAGATGTGCAAAAACCCTGAAATGAAAAGAAGTTTAGTGGCGACACCACTTCATGAGGTCAAGTTTGGAAAATTTGGCTCAGATGTCCCAAGTGGAGGGCCACGATGGTGAGAGTGTCATTATTTAGGAGTGAGGAAAGTAGGGAAGGGAGACAATAAAATTGCCTCAAAATTCAGGGAGTTTCATCTCAGGCGCTTCAAACTGTTTACTCCAGAGTTCATTGTTTTAGAGACAAGCCAGATGGGAGCGATGGCAAAGCAAACTAAGCGTTCTATGGGTTTTTATGGGTCTCTATATCCTATGTCTGTTCAGACTGATTTCTTAGGAACTAAGCATTCTAGTGAGAGACAATTATGCCTAGCACTGTGCAGATAAAAAAACATCCTTGAAAACTATGCCCTGAAGATGCAAACTGTAATGGAAACTGAGCCAGGGCAGTGGGCGCCTCCCCCTACCCTTAAGGAACTGCTTCCAATCAAAAGGTGAGCCCCTCGCATGCCTCCACATTTTTAAGCACTGGCCTAGATTAAGGCAGCTCCAAGCCATTAGAATGGGCCTTTCCTGAATGGAAAAGATGTTACTGAAGTTTTGCTTGTGTTTCTGGTAGAAAATGGCCCTACCCCAGGAGCACTGTGCTGGTGGCTCCTCAGCAAAGTAGAAAATGTCACTTGCGCGTGAGCCGTGACAGCAGCATGTACAGTCCCGCACGTACGCTTTCCTCTGCCGAGCAGCTGCTACAGCTGCAAACTGCAGGGCAAGATCAAGAGGACTAAAGAGGCCAACAACCCCACATCCACAGCGCTCTGGCCACGGACCACTGCAAGAGAAAGTTCAGGTTATGTCAGGATGTTTCCCCTGGAAATGGGGGGAAGGTTTCCTTTAAGCTCCATAATTAGCTTGTTTGAAAGCTGCTCTGATTCACCTCTCCACCCTAATTCTTAAGATCATGAATTTTGCATTATTCTATGCACAATAATGCACATAAAATTAAATAAACAATTTAATTAATTTAATTAAAATTAAATATTAAACATATTGTGTATAAGGAACCTGCGCCTTTGATTTAATTGGGCGGGAGAATCCAAAGCACTTTGGGTAACAGCAGAAAATAATTAAAAACAACAAGTACGTTAGCCTCTGGGTACAAGAAATAGTTGGGAGCCTTCTCTTGAGAAAGGTTTATTTAATTAAAATTAAACTAATCTTTGGAAAACATTTGATAAGCATTTCATAATACAAATCATAATCCAAAAAATGAGGCTCAGCCTGCTTTTTCACAATACATGAAAATTGTGTTAAATAATTTATCTCTGGCAGTAGCTACTTTCTCCTTTACACACACACATGCACACACACACAGAGTAATTCAATAGACATGTTTACTAGGTTTGAATTCTAGGTAATATTTGATTCATTTAAAATCTAAGATAAACATTAGCAAAGCGTATTAAGCATAATACATCCACAGTGAGAATTTAGGAGACAGTGCTTGATTTCGAACTGGGTATTGATTTTAGAGTCAACAAGCCTCCCTCCAAAAGCATCCTCATGAATTCATTTAAAAGAAAAATGCAACTGTTTTGGCAAATCACTATCTTGCTAATATTAGTGATTTGGGCAAATCACTAATATAGCCCCCAACACTGAAAGGTCATGGTCCCACAGTCATCCTCAAATACATTTAACTCACAAGGCATCGTGGTTAGTGCTTCAGGCCAGGAGAGGAAAACCATTTATATTCCTGCTTCCCTCCTACCCCCAGTTAGTGTGACTAGATCTGTTATTCAGTTGCAGAGAATTTGATAATATTAGACACAGACCACAAAAAAAGTCATCAGATACACACACACTACCCTGCTAACTCTTCCAAGGGCCTGACCTGCCAGAACCCCAGACGTCCATCGTCTTTACTAAACCAGGACCCAGTTTGACACCTATAGCCTGAGCAGAAATATCACCAAAATAAGTTTGTGGTCCAATTCCAAAAGTATGGAATGCATGCATCTCAGCTAGCAAGTATCTACAGGCATAACTCTAAGCCTAAATTATATAAATGCCAATTGTCCACCTTTTAAAACATCACATACCCCTAAAGAAGACCAAAGTTAGACCATCCCCTGACTCAAGTAATTCCCTTCACTTCTATTTCTGAATAACTTAGTTTACCTGAGGATATAAAATATTTTCTTATATTCTAATGATTCATAAAGGATAAAGAAACTATCTTCACCTCAGAGATCTGCTGGAAGCATACAACAATGCATTTTTGTTTAGTCCTCACAGCAGAAGATTTTCAGTATATGCCTTGACAACAAATCATATTCTCCACTGGTCATGTGTAACCTAAAAATCGTTGTGTGGGCTGTACATGCCCACAGGTGTCACACAAATAGAAAAATATGAGTCAAACGTAGTTCTACCTACACCAGGTCATTTTATAGTGTCTTTGCTCTGTAAAGAAAGCCATGACGATATGTAACATGCTATTTTATAAGCAGTAATTCATAATGGCAACTAATAATTATTCCTACAACATCCGCATTCCTCAAAAAATTCAGCTAAGCTTTTAACCATTTTCCCTGTTTGGTTCAACTTTTCTTTGATCAGAAGAACAAAGTACCATTGGAGACTTACAGTTGGACTGAGAGACACGGCGATCCAAAGGGTGGCCTGCCTATTACCAGACTTAAAATTAAAAGAAAAAATCTGGAGATGGGGCAGAGCTAAGAAGGATTGTAAGCAAAATATCCCAAAGCCACCTCCAGTTCAATTAACTCTTTCACATCATTATTGGAAAAGAATGTTTAACCCTCTAGAAAACACCCTGTGAAGAGCCTGGTGCAGCCCTGGCTTCCTCCAGCCAGGACCACGGCTGCAGAGGGTTTCTCTTCTGCCATCCAGGGCTTGTCAATGGTGCCCTTCATTTGCATGTCAATCCTTTTACATGATTAATATGTATTTATTGACCAGAAGGCCTTCCCAACCTAGGACAAAGGGAGACAGGCAGTCAGTCCCCTTTTATAGGGCAGCTATAACTTTCCTGGCAGGACTGACAATTGTGCACAGAAATAATTCTCTTCCAGATAGAAAGTTCCCACCATTCAGACACATGAAGTGATGGAAAGAAAACAGTCTAAACTGGGCACCGTAAGCTCATGTGCACCCTCCACCCCTTCCCCCTAAAGTCATTTGTCTCCATTTCCTGCCACCTCAACTGGAGAGTACGGACAGTTACTTTGAAGACCAGAAAAAAAAATGACCCAGAGTCTGAAGTTTTTACATCTCTTTGGGCCCACAGTGGCCTCTGAGGCTGAGGTCTACCCACAGGCAAGGCCTGACCAGAACCCTGAGTTACCTGGGGGAGGAGACTTGCCTTCTTTCCTCCGTGAATCTAGAAACAGGATGAAGCTGCACCCCCCACAGCCCACAGTTCAACTCCTCATCTATCTTTTATTCACTCAAATAAACGTCACATTTCCCAGACTGACACGTAGAGTTTTATTTATTAAACAGCAAATTCCATTTTTATAAAAGATCAGCCTTGTATCAGCCATGAAAGTTCCCAGAAATTCTCTCCTCTTACATCTCCTCACTCGTCCCACATATGAAACTAAATAAATAACAGCCTGGATGGCCAAGCAGTGGCATAAACTTCCACTTTCACTCTGGCATCTGCCAGTCTGAATGTCAGAGATGAGACTCCAGATAAGTTTAGAAAAACTGCACAGGATTACGATGACTTGTTTGTCCCGACGCCAAGGATACTGAGTCAGAACATCCAAGAGGGGCTTTTTTTGTCTTTATCCTGGGTGGTTCTGGGACTTACTCAGTTTGATTGTTGGCTTCCCACTTCTGAGGGTATTAAGTTCTCCACCC
This sequence comes from Aepyceros melampus, assembly GCA_006408695.1. Lineage (NCBI taxonomy): Eukaryota > Metazoa > Chordata > Mammalia > Artiodactyla > Bovidae > Aepyceros > Aepyceros melampus. The sequence goes on along the minus strand of SJXQ01004264.1, from coordinate 49,035 downwards.
CACAGGGAGGCTGACAGCTCACTGTCTAGGGTTTCCAAGGAAAAGTGCATGGAACCATTTCTTCTATAAAGTCCTTCACTGAAGAAATTAATAAGAAAAAAGGGACTTTCCCTTTAGGTTGAGGTAGTTGGTAGGCAGCCTCCACGTAAGCATTGTAACCTCTTGAAGGAAATGCACACACATTTATGAACACCGACAAGAAATTGGTCACCTTTTCACTTCAAGGCCAGCTCCGAATTCCTCCCCAGGATTCATCATCCTGGGATTTTATGAAAGGTACTCATTAGAGGTAAACTCACTTGATTTTAAAGGAGAATTCTGGGGTGTTGCTCCTCCCAGCCTGTCCCTTACCTACATCCTATCAAACTCTAGGCAGTTGGGAACAAATGGTACGCTTTGCAGGAGGACTGGTCCCAGGCTTGCTCTCCATCCATAGTCTGGTCTGGACAAGGTGAGGGAGGGAAGCAGTCTAAACAACCACATGGCTGTCTTTTTGACTTCAGCCAACCCCTGTTTCATTCACGGTGTCATTTTTACTTAAACTGGTTTACATGTATAGACTGTGCCTAAAAGAATCCCAGAAAGAGTCCTAGAATTCCAAGAATGTAAACTTCAAGGGCTAGGCCTGCAATGGTGAACTTACCACAAGCAATTTAACATAGAATGGCCCCATGGATGTTCATAGGCAGGATGTTTCAAATTTCTCCCAAGTTTTGCCCATACAGAAATGTGATGCTTATGTTGAAGAAGGTATTTCCCTTAATAATAACCTCAAAGAATATTGCCCTGAAATAGACCCGAAGTCATTTCAGAGATGCTCCTCTAACTTCATACATTTTATGTGATGCCCAGAATGTCAGGACTCACCCTGCATCCAGCCCTGTTCCCAATTCAAGGTTATACTTTCAAAAGCTACTTGAGACTATTCCATACAACCACATTTCCCAGAAAAGATATCCACCAAAAATTCAGACATGAGTGTGGATAGCCCCTGAAAACAAATACAAAAGAGGGAAAGTATCATGAGAAATAGAATATAATCTCTAAATTCTGTACATCTGTGCTTTATTACACTAACCTGAACAGATCTATGTGTTAAAAGCAGGGAAATAATTTTTTCCTAAAGCTACTGACATAAAAAACTAAGGTAGGTACACCTGAGCCTGCCTTTGGTTTCTCTTCACAGATCATAAATTCAGCTAACCAGCTAGAATCAGTCCCAGAGGTATTGCCTCTGATATTATTAAAGTTAAGGGATGAGTTCCGATGGTGTTTACAATATTCCAAATAACCAGCCTTCAGGAATTCACGTGGCTAATCTGGGCTATACCATACCAACATGGCACCTGGGACAGTAAGAGCACAGCCCACCAATGCCCACCTCAGGGCATCACAGGCACTTGACTTAGGTCAAGTTGAGTTGATTGAATAATTTATCAGGACACAGCACAGGTTGCCCTCTGATGTTTGTTGTCCTTAGAAGCCAATCTCTGTTTGCCAAAGAGTACCTTTTAAGTTTTCAATTCACTGACTCCCACTTCATGCATTTGGTGGGGTAAAGGAGTGAAAACCACAACCCCCCCCCAAAAAAGCCCTCTAAATTTGAAAGAAGACTGAAATCTCCTGAACACCTCTAATCTCTCTTTGACCACCTCCTTATCTAATATTGCAGGCCATTAGTCCAAAATGGGCAATAGAGCATTCTAGTATTTGCCTTCACATTAAAAAACTGAGCAATTAATGAAAGTTGACCACTGTTCGTACGAGCAGCGAGCCCTCTCCCCTCCTTCCCTGACTTAGTGATGCGTCATCATATCTACTCACTGTCGAATCCCCTCCCCATCCAGCTGGCTCTGTCATCCCTTACTGCCTCAGTGGAAACTCCCCAGGCTCTGTGAGGTGACTTTGCCCTCAAAGAACCATTAAGACTGCCACTCTGGACCACTGAGGACCTTTATGGTAAAAAAGTCATCATCTATTAAAGGCAGAAAGGACAACTGCAGGGGCTTGACTCCATTGCAAGCTATAGACAAGTCACCAGCCACCTAATAAGAGAAATGCATCGTTTCCAGGATGGTCCCTGTTGATACCCCAAGACAAGTCTCACACACACACTTCCATAAGGTGGCTTCTTAAGAAAAACAAGCTCCTCTAAAACAGAAGCAGAATTAACTTCCACTTTCCCTGCGGTCTGTGAGCTGGATAAGGTGAGAGAAAGAAGGACTGACAGTCCCTCCTGGTTATCCACCCCTCCTCGCAAACAACAGCCTTTGTGTTGGAGGGGCTCCCAGCGTGGGATAACTGGAATGTGGGCCTGCCACTGTGTTGGAGTTAATAATACAGTGTCACAAAGGAATTTAAGCCTGAACTTGGGAAATTCTCCTTCTAGGAGTTTATACTTCTTCCTCTTCAAACTTCACTGCTCTGCTCAAAAGAATAAGAAATCTTTACCGTTTTTCCCCCCAGAGATCATTTCACTTCTTTCCAACTGCCTCTTAGTGAAATGACCAAAGAATCCCTCATTATGGAGAAGGCAAATCGCCTGCAATGTGTGAGACCTGGGTTTGATCCCTGGGTTGGGAAGATCCCTGGAGGAGGTCATGACAACCCACTCCAGTGTTCTTGCCTGGAGAATTCCAAAGACAGAGGAACCTGGAGGGTTACAGTCCATGGAGTAGCAAAGAGCTGGACAAGACTAACCAACTAAACAACAACCACCACCAAGTCACTAGGTGAGTTTTGTACATCAAGGTAGAAAGGCTCTGGATCTACTTCCAAAAGGACCCACTGAGACCGAATATATGCATCAAAATAAAACTGTGGATGGAGAGTTGTCACTATGGACACAAGCTCTTGACCGCCTGAGCATGGAGAAGATCAGGGAGGGCTAGAGGGTTGGAATGACAAAGTGAATGAGGTCAGGACAGCATGCAAGGGTCTCCTGGCTCTCCTGGAACTCACTGCAAATTCCAAGGAACTCCACTGTAAATAGAAAAAGGAGGTGCAGCATTAAGGTTAGCAGTGATTTGCACTGCTTTTTGGACCCATAGACTACAGCCCATGAGGCGCCTCTGTCCATGGGATTCTCCAAGCACATACACTCAACATCACAGGGATCCTCAAGAGTAATCCTTTGGACACTCCTTTTCTCCAATCTCAAATCCCTCAACTCTCAATCAGGGGTATGTAACTAGGTCTTTACCCCAACCACCGGGAGCTTGCTGGCTGCAGCCCCAGCGAACAGAGCGCTTCCCTTCCCCAGGTAAGCCCATTGTAGGGGCTTTTCCCGACGATGCTGTCTCACAGCCAAGTGAGCTTGTGAGCCCGGAGACGGCTGAGGATCCGAGACAAGGAACTCGCTCGCTCGGTCTTTGCCGGGCAGTGTTTGCCATTTGCGGGAATAAATGAAGCATCGGTAATCTCCATAATAGAGCTTTCACGCTTCATTCTCTGAAACTAAGTTGGAGCTTAGACAGAAAGTAAAAAGGAGGACTTTTAATTTAAAGTAATGATCATCAACACTCTGGCTCTAGACAATCTCTAGAGGAGGGGTCCCCACCCTACCCCCAGGAAGCTGGAGGGAGGGCCGCGGCTCTCGCGCCTCACCAGGCGGGTCTTCTTGCTTAGATTGGTGGGCCAAATCCAAACGCAAGCAGCTCTCCCGGAGTAACTAACGAAGGAGAGAAGCCCCGAGAGGGAGAAATATCCGATCAGGTTGTCCGAGAGAAAGGAGAGCAAGCCCTCTTCACCGAGGCCCGGCTAGGACTGGGGCAGAGGCGTCTTCTACACAAGTCAGCAGTCCGCACTCGAGTTGTGCGGGGCGCTGTGGGGGCGCCTCCTCAAAACCCCTGGGTATCTCTGGTTACTTTCACCCAGCTTCGGTGGGTGAAAGCAGCTTCGGTTTGGGGCCAAAGTTTTCACGTGGGGTGCGTGAAACACAGAATCTCGCCCACCTGGAATCCCCTGATCCTGCCTAGTCCTAGAGCCTCAGTAGTTCTATCCCCAAAGGGAACTTTGTTCGCTTCAGCTGAATGAAAGTGGCGTGGGGAGGCTTTGTCCTTTCAATTCTCTCCTCCCCAACACCCCGGGTCCCCTCACTCCCTTGCCAGTACGCAAACCCACAACCCTAGACTTCTCACTCTGCAGCTCCAAACAGCTCGACCCTGTTAGGGCATTTTGGAGAACAGATAGGAAACTGAGGCCCGAGGAACACGGAACTGGGGTTTGGCCGTCCTCCCCCGGGTAGGTACCTAGCGATTCCGACGGAGCTCTCTGTTTCTGCCCGCTGAGGACAGCGCACTTGAACCCACCCTGAAACCGTGAGGCTAGCGTTGAAGGCCAGAGCTCAGTCTGCAAGGGGAGGAGGCGGGGGAGTTGCAGCAAAGGACCGAAGATCCTCGCCCGGCCTCCGTCCTTCTCACGCCCGCCTAGCCGGCCGCGCCTTCCTGGAAACTCTATAGGGCCTGGGTGGGCGCCGCTCAGAAAGGAAGCTGACCAAGGGCAAGAGGCCTGCTCTAGTTTTAAAGAAATTCCATGCAAACAGTTAATCTGAGGGGGGAACCACAGCTGTGCCTAGGAAAGCGAATTTGCCAAATATCTCCAAAAAAGAAGTAAAGGGAAGGTGGAAAAAAGTCTGCCACCTGAAAGTGGGCGCTTTATTGTGGAAAGAGGCGGCAGGGGGCAGGGCTTGCTGCTGCAACTTTTTCTCTCGCCCCCAAAAAAGGATCCCGCATCTGGGATTTCGGAAGGCGCTCACCTAGTCCAGGAAAATGCAGGTGGCGGCCCTTCGCGGACAAGTTCGCCCCAGCCAGGCACCGAGAAGGCGGACGCCAGGGCCTCCGGGCCAGCCAGGGCCGCGCAGGGCGCCGAGCGGGCGGGCCCGAGCCGGGCAGCCGAGCCAGCGAGGGTTTCGGCTCCCGGTGGCAAGTGTGCGAGAGCGCGCGCCTCGTCTAACCCTTCAGGACAAGTTGAAACAAATAAAGTCGGGTCTCCACAGCCTGAGGTCCACCCCCTCCTCCTTCCTGGTTTGACCCCAGGCCCGGCCGCTCCGGAACATGGTTTGCGCAGCTCAGATTGCCAGCCGCTGCGCGATACCGCCAGGGCAAGGGCGCACCGCCAAGGGAAGGGCGCTTCCCCAGGGGCCACGACTTGGTAGCCCTGGAGTCAAGGGGGCCGGGGGTGACTGGGGAACACGATGGGAGGGGGGAGCGTGGCCGCCTCCAAGGTCAGCCAGCCCTGGTTCCGCGCGCCGGCCCGGGGAGGGAAGCGAGAGGTCGGAAGTCCGCGGCCTCCCTCATAGCCTCCCAATCCCGGGAGCAAACTTGGGAGCCGGGCCACGGACCAGAGGAGACGGAGGGCAGGAAGCCAAAGAGACGCCCAGGCACACCCTCCGCAAAGGCCGAGTCCGAGCGGTCGGAGAGGTTGACCGCAGGAGGGCAGTCTTCTGAACGAAAACGGAAACCTTGGAGCAGAGGACCAAGGAGAGGAACCCAGAGGCCGGGAAGCCCATAGAAAATTACTGAAAGGAGAGCGAACCCGGCCTAGACACAAATCGAAACTGTACAGAGATAGTCGCTTGGGGGAAGCCGGGTGGGAGATGCGGGAGCATTGGCTCCTGCGGGGGGAGGGAGGCGGGTCCCTGTCCACCGCCCGGAGCCCGGCGCGGGTAAGCCGCCGGGGCAGCCCTCCCTTTGGCGTCTCAAACGAGCCGGTGAGGAGGATCCCGCGCAGGGCTAGCAGAATTGGGGTTTCGAGGTTCCTCGAGAGAGGACGAGCCCCAGATCCTCTCCGATCTCCAGCCTGACTCGACAGGTCACGCGGTCCAAGCCTACGGCCTCCGCTGCGCTGACCGGAAGTGCATCTGCGAAGCGCCCTCCGCAGACCGCGCTGGGCGCGCAGGCAGCTCCAGCCCGGCGGCAGAAGCCAAAGTCAGAGACGCCAGGGGCGGGCTGTGTCAGCCGAACCAGACTGGGCTCAGGAGGGAGTGGAGATTGTGAGGGCAGACACTGCTGATTGTGATGGGAAGGGGTCATCTTAAGACCTCCAGGGAACCTAATCTGAGACCAGCCTGGGTGGAGTGGGATTTGAGAGCAAGAATTCGAGCGTGAGTTACTAACTTGAGGGAAGAGTAGGAGGTTGGAGGTGGCGTCTGAGGACTACTCCTACTGAAGAGTCCAAAAGAGAAAGAATAGACTAACCCAAATCCACCCCTATCCCGACCTTATGCAGAAGTTCTCTTACTGTAGAAACATCACAGCACACCGGGAGAATCGTCCTGGTATTTTATGATATATAATTACTGTGTAAGTTTTAACGTGGTTTGGCGTGACCTCGGCATGAATGTCCCTGGACCTCACTTTTCTTACCTGTAAAATGGGGATGATAATATCCAGCTCAAAGAAGTGTGTGAGGTTGAAAAAAGTAAACTGTGTCAAATGACTAGCAACGTGGGACGCTGGCTCTCAGTTCATAGAGAGTCTGTTATTATTTTTAAATTTCTGGAAGTGTCTTCTTGTAGTGATGAATTTTCATCTTGGATGAAAGACTGTTAATGGCTGCCTCACTGCAGCTGGATGGGGGTGTGGGGCAGCAGCAGGGCTTTATCAGTGGTTTCCCACTGCATTCACCTCATCAGTGGGCCCCACTGTGTGCCTTCCTGCCTGAATCTGCTGGCCTCTCAGTCAGGGTCCTAGCCCACTCTTGCAGTGATGTGTCCTTGAGGAATGTTCAATTTTAGTAGGTCCCTGTCTTCCTTGGATTCCTTCCATCTCACCTACAGGGGTCTCCCTCCCCTCTGCGATGTAATTGCTATTCCTGGGGTGCCAGGAGCTAGTGGGAGGGGTGGGGGAAAATGGAGAGGGGGTACTGAGTGCACCCAGGATGGTGCTTCTCACCACCCCTGCACTTGCACTTGCATGGCAGCTGGGTCTGGGAGGAATCTTCTGGTAGCTGCTAGTCCCTGAGAGATTGCTTGCGTGTATACCCTGTCCCCTGCCAGAGTTGAGTGGGGAGGCTTGTGCTCACAGCTTCCCCCGGCACAGGGCTCCTTCTGCATCCTCTCACGGACACCTCTCACCCCATTCCCACATCTGAAAGGCGAGTCTGGAGCATGGATCCAGTCCTCTCCTCAGGATAAGCTGGGTGTGTTTGAGCATGCACAGTGCTCTGATCTCTGCTTTTCTGCAATCCATTATTGCAACCTGAAATCTTCCCAAATGTGCTCACAGCAACCTACCCCATATCTTTGGGAAGAATTCCAGAGTGGAGGGGCCTGCTCCATCTTCAGAATGGCATCTCTGGGAAAGGCTGCATTTAGAAGCAAAGTGCAAATTATAATGGCCCAAGACTTACCCAACTCTCTGAGAAATCACCTTCAGAAGTCTGCCCTCTCCCTCCCTTGATCTGCTTCATCCCCAGGAGGTATAGCTGGGAAGGCGCAGAGTAGGTGGGAGGGAGGAATGGAGATAGGTGTAGCAGCAGCACATTTGTGTCTGAGCCCAGAGTCTCTGGGGAGAGAGAAGGGGCTGCCTTGACTCCAGACTTCCCACCCCGACACAATCAATCCACTCACCTCAGTCCCAGTTCTCCCTGGTGGGCTTCATGAGAAGAAGCGGGCAGTCTAGTGTGTCCCCAGCCCTGGAAGGGCTGTCCCTACACTGGATAGGAGCAGAGCCCACTAGCTAGGGCATGCAGGTGTGTATTGGACACCAGCAGGTGTACTCCTGGGTCATGTAAAAAAAAAGTGCCAGAAATTTCTACGTGGACCATGGCCATGTGCTTGCTAGGAACCCATCTCTGCATGTCAGTTCTAGATATCTAGATACTTGTTTGTATATTTGCTCATATTTCACATAGGTGTAAAGCATTATACATGTGAGTACATTTTTTGTGCATTTGGGTGTGCAGGAGTATGTGCACATGTGCTGTGCGTCCATGTGTGCATTGGTGCCACCCACTTAGTGACACTCTTGAGGCCCTTACTGGACTTAGAGGAAATCTGAAGATTTTGCCTCTCACTTCCAGTATGCTTTCACACCCTGCCAGGCAGTTTCCCTCCCACCCCCCACCCCCAGTTAAATGAAACTTTTTATTCAAGAATCTCTGTGGATCCCCTCCAACAATTAAATGCCTGGCCTAAATCATTTGGGGAGGAGTAGGGGCTGGTGGAGTCCCCAGTTTGCCCCTTTCCACAAGTTGTCACAATTCTTTCACCTGGGTTCAGAGTGAAAGAGAGAAGAGGTCTCTGGTGGGGTGATGGGGGATGGAGCAGTGCCTGGCCACCGCCCTCCAGACGGAGTGAACGTGATTTCTAATTTAAGCCATGGTGACACAGAGATTAAATGGGCCCCAGGCTGTGAGGCAAAGCGAGGAGAGGGGTCTTCAGGCTCCCCACCCCCTTCTCAGCCTGTGCCTGTTGGAAGATGAGCAATGAATGTTGCCTATATTTCCAGAGGAAGAGCTTTTATGAAGAAGAAAAGGAAGGCTGACCTTTGGAGAAACAGATGGCCATCCCCAGAAAAGCCACAGCAGACACCTTCACGGGGCAAGGAGTTTGAGGAGGCCAGTCTCCTGACCCTGGCCTTGGCCTCGGCTTCATGGTGTCAGCCAGGGTCACCCCTAGCCCTGCAGTCTCTTGGCTTTCTTACTGAGGGCATTGGGGCATCTGGAAGCCCTGTCACGGGGTGGCAGGGCTGTGGGAGCCAGGTGGGGGGCAGGTTAGTACAGACTCTTTCTCTGTGCCCTCGGCAGCCTGGACACACATACACACCCACAAACACCAATCGCTATTGGTGCCCATACACTCAAAACACACACTTACACCTCCCAAGCCTAAATAAATATATTTATTTATCAGTCAATAGCACCTCTATACAAATGCCCAATGCAATACAACCCACAAAGATACAAGCTAACACAGACCTACAGTGCACCACCATACACCCGAATACCCCTTCTGTAGTCCACCCCTATCCACACCTCCTCCTCCTGACCCCACTGAAGGAACAGGAGTTTCTGGCAAGAGAACAGAGACCTTTGCCCTCAGAAAGAGCCAAGGATCAATACTGTTTAGACTTGGCTAGTGTGTATTTCCTCCTGGGCTGAGGAAGATTTAAGTTTATGGTTCAATCCAATCTTTAAAAAAAATAGGTAGAATATAAGGAAGTTGGGATAGCACACTCTAGTATTTATTTCGATGCAGCGCCAGACTTTAATACACAGGCAGCTGGCTAAGCCAGACCCATAAATCAGAGAAATAAATGCCTGTTTATGATTATTATTACTTTCTTTTTTTAGAGGGGGGGGTGAAAGAAGTCTGACTGGAGTCCTCCTTCCCTAGTCTCTGCCCCAATCAGGAGGAAGAAAAATGGGGATGGGGAAGAAAGAAGATAGGAAAGTCATACTGGACCATTATTTGAGGACCTCAGCCAGATTTCAGAGATAAAGGCAGTTGTGATGAGTAGGTGTGACAAAGAGGAAGACACAGGAGGACAGAAGAGCCATGGACCAAATGTTTAAGTTCTCCAAGCTTTAGTTTCCTCCTCTGAGTAAAGCAGAAAATTCTATTTACCCATAGTGATTGGAAGACAAAAGGAGATAATGGGCCAGAAGTCAAATTACATAATAATGACACATCCATGCAATTTACCAGTATAATCCTGGGGAGAGGTGACCACTTCTCTCTCCCCCAGAGGGAAAGCTCTTGGCTTTGATCTCCTGGTACAGATAAAGAGGAACCTTAAGGAACAGGATGCTTCTTGGAGTTACTACTCAAGTTGGCCCCTGACTCTGCATCTGTGATCTTGAGGGGCATAGGTACCCTAAGGGGGCCACACTGAGGGAGGGAGGAGGAGAGGTAGCCCAGTTTCCATGCATTTGGACAGAAAGATTCTCTGTAGAACTGGGACCCCAACATCCTCTCTGCTTGTGGCCAGATTCCAGAAGGGGTACCCTCAGCCTCAGGTCTCAGCCCCCAAACCAAAAGCCCTGGAGAACTTGAAGATTCCAGGCTCCTCCCCTGCATCCCCACCCCAAGGAAAGCAAAGGATATACTTCCAGTCACCAGAAAACAACTGGCCCCAGGGAAGGGCCCACATCACTGCTTTCAACTCTTCACTCAAGGATTGGGTGAGCATCTATTATGTGTAGAGGTTACTCCACACACCCAAAAAAGATGTGAAAGGAATGCAATAAAGTTGGGAACCCATGGCAATGTCAAATGTGCTCTGCAACTCCAGGCCCCTGAACCCCAACCCCCCCGCAAGCCCTTCAACAGGGACTTCAACACTCCCTTGGCTTCCAAGACCTGACACCTGGCACTGTCATTTCACACCCAGCACAGGCCCCGAATTTTCCAAGAAAGGCAGACTGATCAGTCATTCCCATTCTCACAATAATCAATCCTGCAAAAACAACAGGAAAGAAACCCAAGGAAAGGGCACAGAAGCAAGGTTCCCCTACATGCACAAACACACCTGCAAACACAAATAAGCACATGTGCACACACTGTGAACTCACAAACATCCAAGTATGCATCTAATTACAGAGACATGAACATCCAATCACATAATGTTCACATAATGCAGAAATACACAAAACCCTGTGGGCCCCCAGATGGACCAGTATTCATCTATACATGATCACATACACACCCGAGTTTTTTGGGACACCTATATATCTGGTCATATGAGCATAGCTGCATACATACATACTACAGAAGAGAAGGAAAAAACGGGGAGAATAGAATTTACCATTAAAAAAATTCTTGGACCAAAGGGAAATTAGAAGGGACCTCCCCTTTCTCTTCCTAGTCCCTGAATGGTGGGACCCAGTGGCTACCCAGGAAGGATAGGCCCCAGGGTCTGGGACAGTGTCCAGACATTTCCGTCTTGGAAATCTAGGGGTTCTGGGGGCCCAGGGGGCTGGTGTTTCTGCCCCCCCCCCC
>SJXQ01004264.1:0-25555 GCA_006408695.1 Aepyceros melampus | reverse complement strand
GGGGAAACTCAGGGTTCCAACCGAGATCCGCGCTGCTGGCAGCTGGCGGGGAGGTGGAGAGGGAAAAGTTTGGTCCTCAAGGGGGGCAGGTGGGGAAAGGAAGTCCACCGAGCCTGGGAGAAGAGAGGGAACAAGGGGAGAGAAGCCGGGTGCCTTCCCCCACCCTCGAACCTCCCCCGCCACCTCCTCGCTCAGACTGGGTCCTGTGCGGGTGAGGTGCGGGGGAGGGGTCACTGCCAGGTCTCGGCCTTCGCGGCCACCTTCCCTCTCCCCCTGCTCCTGCAGAAACCAGAGCTGGGGTGCAGCCGGGCGCCTGCGTGTTTGTACGTGACTCTGTGTGAGAGACTCCAGGTGAGTGCGTGTGTACGTGTGTGCCAACCGCACGAAAGGACTGTGTGCATTTCTGTGCCCCTGTAACCCTCGCGTGGTTGCGCTGTGTCCGGGTATGCAAGTGTGTTTGCATGGGCTCTGTGCCCTGGCTGTGCTTGTGCCTGTCCACGTGTAGGTCTCCCGGGGTGCGTTTGTGTGCCAGCTAGGAACCTGAGAGCAACTCCCTCCCACTGAGGCTCGAAGTGAGGCTTGTGATAGAGCAAGGGCCAGAGGGCTCTAACCCCAAACCCACTGCTCACCTCCCACCCCATCACCACTCCAAAGGCAAAGGAAGCAGTTGATAAATCCTGATTAAAATAGCCACCGGTTTTCTGTTCCCCACCAAAACACACCTATGCAATCCCAAAACCCTAAGTCCTCACTACACGTGGCAAGGTTAACATCACAGGGCCTCAGGGAGAGAACAGTCTATAAGCCCACTCCACAGATGAGACAACTGAGACTCAGAGCGGGAAGGAACTAGATCAGGCTGCCGCTGGTATTGGGAACCTTGGACATCTGACTTTTGTCCCGAGGCCTAATTGCCAAATGAGAGCACAGGGGACAGTGGTCTCCTTCCCTGGGTCTGCCAACTCCATTCAATTCACCTTCAATAAGGTATATTCTTTCCCCAGACTGTCTGTGCGGTGGAAGAGGCACCATCTCTTGGGGCTGGGAAAGCAATCAGAGGCGAGCGGGAGACACAGCCCCTCCTCTCTTCTGTCCCACTGGAGGACCTTAAGGTTCCTGCTGCCTTTCGGGGAGGGACGCGGGGTGGGGGTTCGCTGCTTCCTCTCCACCCCCACTCGCCTTCAGAACTTTCCAGGCATGAATGATGCTGTTAGGGATGGGAAGTCAGTGAGAGGCAGGCCGGCCTCAATGCCAGGAATGAAGTACGGGGGAGGGATGGAATACCGACCCCAAAGCCATTCCAGGCACGTCCCTCCCCTCCCGCACCGAGTACGCCCGCCCCAAAATTGTTATGCAAAGGAGTCAAGTCTGTGATCTTCTGGTGATCAAAGCGGCAAAACCAAATATTAGGAGAGAAGTCAATAATGGATGAGCAGACTAAGAAACCCATCTCGAGGACAATTATCGTCGCAGTTGAAAAAAGCTCTTGGCTTCCCTTACTCTTCCCATCCCATTCCCAATATTTGAAAACAAAAACAAAAACAAAACAAAACAAAACAAAAAAAACTAGGCGGAAGAATGGGGCCTGGGGATGGTGGTAGAGAAAGGCAGCAGCCCAGCTTGCGTGACGAGCGGGTTCGTGGACGCGCTAGTTGGGGGGAGATAACGCCCCCTAGGGGTGACCCTGGTAAGTCCCGGTGTTGTCTCTGGGCCCGTGAGCGGAGCCTTGCCCTCTACGCTCGAAGCTCTTTAGCCTCTTAAAAGAGTGTGGTCACTCTGAGCCGAAGGGCTAGGATCAAGGTTTCTAGGGTCTTTTTAAACCTCCGGCACAAGCCTGAGCCCCTCTACTGCACCCCTTTCTATCCGCTTTCTTTCGAGAGGGACCCTAGGCGGGTTCTTAGGGCAGGGAGCAGGGTCCTAGGAGCACGGGAGGATTCCCGGCTGGTTTTCCTGTGAGGAACGCGCCACCTATCGGTGCTCTCGGGGAACTGCACCTGTGTTGCTCCGGGTAGAGGAGGCTACAGGGGGAAGGTTTGATCCTGAACTCCCAGGGCCGGGAGATCCAGACCGTTTCCGGACAGTCCACACCAGACGGGGGAGAGACAAGATTGCAGGAAGGGGATCCTTCACGGAATCCCCTCGCCTCGTGAGAGCTAAAGTTGTTTGCTCTGTGATTCCTAAAGGAGCAAGCACCTGAGTCGGAGTAGGATGGGCAGTGCGTTGGGAGTCAGAATTGGAGTCTTTCGACTCCTCTGCTATGCGACCTTGAGAGGGTTCCTGGCTTTCTCTGGGCCTGTTTCCTTATTCATAAACTGAGGAAATTGGATTAGATTGATCCCTTCTCGACTCTGACCTTGAATCTAACATTGAATCTAAGAAGTATATGTAGACGTGTGTGTCCTGGGTTTCTATTTCCAGCTCTTAATAGATTCTGGACTTTTATATGCCATTTATATCCTAATCTCTTATATGTCGTTGCTCCAGTTAATATTACTGTTTTCTCAGTTGTCTGGGGATTTCATTTGCGTGGGGTCAGGATGCTTCTTGGTGGCCCGAATAATCCTGATAAATGCCTGTTTGAAATGAAGTCAGTCATGTCTGACTCTTTGCGACCTACGGACATAGCCTGCCAGGCTCCTCCTTCCATGGAATTTTCCAGGCAAGAATACTGGAATGGGTTGCCATTTCCTTCTCCAGGGAATCTTCCCAACTCAGGGATCGAACTCGGGTCTCCTGCATTGCAGACAGATACTTTACCATGTGAGCCACCAAGGAATTCCAAATGCCCATTTACTTAAACCTTTTTTTTAAAAGAAACAAACAGGAAAACTTCAGTCAGTTTACAGTGTGGACATGGCTGGGGAGAACGGGTGTCACGGAGCCAGGGAGAACATAATGGATGTTCATGTGGGAGCCTTAGGAGAGAAGACCCAGGACCCTGGATTGCAGTCATGTCAGAGAGGTCAAGGAAGAACAGAAGCTAGACTGGGCTAGAACAGCGGGCGAAGCCATGGACACTCTGAAACTCTGGGGTGGGGTCGGAGTAGCTCCTGACTGGAGGCTCCAAGATAGATGGAGCAAAAAAGGCAGGCGTTGAGACCAAAGGAGGATCGCTCAGACCTTAAGCCACTTCCCCTAAAACTCACCATGAAATTAATAAAGAACGGAAAGAAGGGGGTGGGGGCAGTATTTTCCTCTGCTTATCCTGAGAAAGCGTGACTCCTGCTTGGAATTTCGGGTTGTGAAGCTGGAGGGAAGGGAGAGTTGCCCGCTGTGGGTGCTTTTTGAACGGGCTGGCACTCAAGCTTGGGGCAGCCTGCCTGCGCCCAAATTAGACGCGCCTATTGGGGCACCCCGGAAAGGTCTGCATCTGACTGAGCAGCAGGCAGGGCCCACTAACCTCCTCTTCAGCTTCCCAACGGCCAGGGGCAGCGCGAGGCTGGATCCGCTGCCTGTTACGATGGGTGGGCGGAGGCCACGCTTCCCCGCCCCCGGGAATAGAAACTCCCCATGGGACACCCAGAAGGGCTGCCACTTTGAATCTAGGACTCTTTTCATTCTGGATGGAGGGGACGTTTCTCGTCTTCCAGTCTGCGGGTCCAAGAATCGTTCTGGGCCGCCGGCTCCTCGAAAGTGGAAGTGGTGAATTTCAGCGTCTGAACAACCGGCGCACATTGAGATTCAGGGCCAGTGGTTAAAGTTCTTAGTTGCAGATGGAAAAATCAAGGGTCTGGTCACTTGTCCTTGTGAACGCGAACCGAGCCCTTGGTGTACTTGGTGACCTGGCCCTGACATCCTGGCGGTCTGTACGGCTCGGAATTTTTCTCCCGAGTCCGGGAGATCGAGCTGCTCTCAGAGGCCGGCGAAAAGTTCGCAGTCCCAGTTCTCGGCAGCGCGGAACTCACATCGCTTGTGACACGGCCTCTCAAATCTGACCCATGGAACTTTGTGCCCTCTGGCCTGGGTGCTGAGGCCCCGGAGTTGGTGGCCACCCCGTTAAGCTATGTCGGCCCAGGAAATGCTAGCTCCAAGCCTGGGCCTACCACTGCGCACCGCGGCTGCAGATGTGGGTTGAGCACGGCGGCCGCGTGATCGCTGTCGCCCAGCCGGACCGAGGGGCAGCAGGGACTCAGTGTCCAACCCACTACCTCCTTGTCTTTCCCAGGTGGGCCAAGAAATCCAGATTTCAGGAATCACAAGATGCCAGACAAGAGTGTGCTACGGGGAGCTGATCGAGACGCGATAACTTCGGCGGCGCTGGTGCGGAAAACGCTGGCTCCAAAGTACACAGCTCAGATTCGCCTCTGTGGAGGGACCGACAGAAGAAAAAGAACGGATTCATTTTGCACATTTCATTCAGATGTTGCGGGTCTACAAAGCCATCCGGAGGGACAGAGAGAGAAGGAGAGAGACAAGGAAAGGGGAGAATGCGGATGAGGGATCGAGATGAGGGAGAGAGGGAAGGAGTGGGGCAAGGGGAGAGAGACAAAACAGATGGAAGGTCCCCTTAAGAGGAGGTAAGGATGCTGAGGAAGGGTATCCAGCATACAGCGGTGTGCTTTGGGAGCAACTCTAAGCTCTTCATCGGAGTTAGTTCATTTAATGCTTACAATAACCTATTGAGAAGTGTGGCACTGCCTTTCCAACTTACAAAGGAGGAAATTGAGGCACGGAGAGTCACAACGTAGCCCGAGGGGATGCTCATAGCAAGCGGAAAACGAAGAGCAGAATTGATCCCCAGCTCCTGGAGGAGCGGGGAAAAGTCTGTTCAGGGCACCCAGGGAGGACAGGGTGTTATCATTTACTCGGCCTCGATGGTCCCAGACGCTCTAGCCAGGCGGGACTCGTGTAGGCTGCGGAGCTCCTTCGGGTGAACGTCGGCCCGGCCTTCTGAGTTCTCTCCGGGGGTAGGCAGATCTCTCGTCCTTGTAGAGACTGGAATCCTCTGCAGGGAGAGGACCCTCCGTTTCTGTCACTCAGACAGCCCCTTCCCGGGGCAGCGCGGTCGGGCAGCCACTCGTTGCGGGTACTGGTGCTCTTTGTGCTTCAGAGCTCAGTGACCTTGGAAGGGCCCCGCGTGGACTCATTCTTGGTTGTCTGCAGCGGGCTGCGGGGGCAAAAACGATGGTCCTGGCAGGAACCTCCAGCCCTCACCCCACCAGCCCAACCCGCACCTCCATTTTCAGTGTCTAGTCTCGGCAGCTGGCTGCCAGAGTGATCGCTGAAGCCCAGTGTTTCCCAGACTTGCTTTCCAGCAGCAGGCGGAGACCCGGCTGGGGCGTACAGAGAGCTCGAGTCCCGCTGAGAGGACGAGTCCTCAGGCTTTCCAGACCTGAGCCTCAAGTGTCCCACTGCCACTTTCGGATTTCCCAGGGCCGGTGGAGGGCAATGGCAAAACCTGGGTTGCCCAGCCTTTCCTAGCCGTCATCCCTCGGGGATTGCTCCCCTCCCAGGCTCCAGCAGCCCTTCTTACTGACCAGGATAAGGGTGAGGATGGAGAGGGAAGGAGGGGACCTAGGATCAGAACTGATAGGAGATAGGGGTCAACTCCCCTCTACCTTGGCTCCAGGTCCTCTGCAGGCCAGTGAGAAACTTTGCCATCCTTGAGAACCTTCAGCTGGTGCTACGTGGAAGGGGTTGTGCTGATGGTTGGCTCCAACTCACCCAGGCCCTGGTGAAAGAAATTTCCAGGCAGAGGAAAAGGAGGCGGCCTCTCAGCTTGCTTCAGAAAAGTGCAGGTGGGCTGAGAAGAGGGGGCTGGATCTCAGAGTGCTATCTCCCTCAGCTAACCGCCAGGAGTTTTAGTCTTTCAGCCTGGCTCCCTCCTATTTCCCTTTCCCACAGCTTTGTCCTTGAACACAAGGAGCAGGACTAGAGGCTTTGCTGCAAGGTCTCTATCACTGAGGGGGCACCTATGGTTTCTCCAGACCCCAGCAGGACTCTCAGATGAGGAGTGAGCGGAGAAGCCGCCCCTTTCATAGCCCAACTCTGAGGCCCACTGGCCAGCAAGAGACAGTGCCCGCTGGCCTGTACCACTTTTCAATTTTGACAAACCTAGTTAGGACTTGTCAAATGCTAAAAGTCTTCCTATTGAGGCTGTCTTAGGTCTGGAAATCACAACTCTGTAAATCTGCAGTGTAGTTGAGATTTGGCAAGAAACTGAAGGTGTCAACAGTTCTGAATGAATGTGAACCTGAACTTGACATGGGTCTTTTATTTTTTATTTTTATTTTTTGGAAGGTATCTGAACCTTGAGCCAAAATACACCAAAGAAGAGATTCTCCTCAAATCCTCTACCTCCTGGAAGTTACAGGTACCTTGACTGTGGGGACCTGGGGGTTGGGAGTACAGAATTTGCAGGGAGTATGGGAGGCTATTTATCTTCCCTAGGTCATCAGAGAAGGAAAGCCGAGAGACAGTGCTGCCACCCCCCTTTCTCCATCAACTTTTAGCATTTATCCTCTGACCTCTCCTGCCTGCCCCCGTCAGTCTCCCGGCTATCAAGTGCAGACTTGACAGGAATGTTGCAAGGAAAAACCAATTAAACGGCAGTACAGTGCTTTGGAAATATTAAGTGTCATGTAAACGCCTAATGCTAATAATAATCTTGATGGTGGTAATTATGTGCCAGGAAGCACATCCCAGACAGCTCAGCACTAAGCCCCAATGTGCATGTCTATGAGAATCCCAGGGAACACCCATTCTTTCTGCCACAGAGCCCCAGGTTTGAGTGGCCAGGTGGAAGGTGGCCCCTTCCCACTCCAGGTCCTGCCCCCATCACCTGGGAAGCAGACTGGGCTTAATCCTGGCTGGGAGTCCTTAAGTTACTTCACTCTCTGACTCTGAAGTCCATCGCCTGTAAAATGGGAAGTTGGTGATTCCCCCCAAGGTATGGATACCCCCATGTCGGATTCTGCTTCTTCCAGGCTCTGATCGGCTCCACGGCGCACTCACATCAAGGTCTGACCTTTGTGAGCTGGACGTCTTCCATCTTCCAGAGCTTGCTTAAGATCGAACCATTAGGGGGATTACCCTGGTTACCCTTCATGTTTAAATAGAAGGATGTCCTTAAACACATCTCCCTCTTTCTCTGGACTCTCAATGGGAGGGGCAGGGGTCTCAGGTCTTAACATTTTTCTAGTTTGATGAAACACCAGGCTTTCTCCAGGACTTAAAGTTGCCTTATAAGGTCATTTCACTACCACCCGTCCCTCAGCCCCATCCTCTCCCAATCAGAGCTTCCCCACCAGTGCTGGGCTGGAGATATGGGGTGCTGATGTCTGCCAAAACCAGTGGAGGCTCAGGGGGCAGCAGACTACAGTGACTCATGATTGAGGGTTTTGGGAATTTCCACCAGAAATCACTGGGCCTCTCAAGGGTTTTGAAGAGTCAGAACCTAGATACTTTACTGATACTTCTCATCCTTGAACTTGCCCTAATTTTATTTCTCCGCGACTTGGAGAATAGGTTACAATTTCAGGCTTTTCCAGCTGCCATTTTTTGTCAGTTCTAATTTGGTTGGATTTTCAGGGTTTTTTTTTTTTTTTTTTTTTTTGCTATGTGATGACATACCCCTCCTTGTTGGAGAAGAAAATAGCTGACTCTTTTTTTTGTTGTTGTTATTCAAAGGAAACAAACTCTTGTCTAGTTAAGCTTTTAAAACAAAGTACTTTGTACTGTTTAAGCTAGGCTTCAGTAACTCAAAAACACCTTACCTTTAAAACTAAAACTTTTTGCAGATTAAACAGAAATAGGTGGTTTCCTGGGTATCTTTTTAAGACATCCAAGTAGGAATGCTGTTAACAGGGAGTGTTAGGCTTTGGCATATAGGCTATGAGATATTTCACGGTCAAAATTGAGGAGAATTACAACATCAACACTGACAACACACACACAACACAAATGCACAGTTAAAAGGAATTCTGGAATTTGCCATTGCACACTTTCTTAGCTAAATATAGGCTTTGCTTTTTATTTCTTCCTTATAATGAGAAGCTGGGTGTGCGATCCCATGGACTATACAGTCCATGGAATTCTCCAGGCCAGAATACTGGAGTGTGTAGCCTTTCCCTTCTCCAGGGGATTTTCAACCCAGGGATTGAATCCAGGTCTTCTGCATTGCAGGGGCAATCCTTACAGCTGAACCACAGGGAAGCCCGGAGAAGTAGGTGACAAATGTTAGCTCACACCACCCATTGATGGCAGGCAGAGACTACCTTCCAGGCCAGGCGGTGCCCTTTCTGCCACACCGTCCTACCTGCTGCTTCTTTGGGTAAGAAGGCAAATCCACATGCAAAATCCCGCACAGTCCCCAGATGTGACCCTGTGTGTGTGTGTGCTTAGTCATGTCCATCATTTTGCAATACCATGGACTGTAGCCCACTAGGCTCCTCTGTCCATGGGATTTTCCAGGCAAGAATACTGGAGTGGGGTGCCATTTCCTCCACCAGGGCATCTTCCTGACCCAGGGATCAAATCCAAATCTCCTACATCTCCAGCATTGGCCCTTTACCCTTGCCACCTGGAAGCCCCAAATGTGACCCTGCTGCTGCTGCTAAGTCGCTTCAGTCGTGTCCAATTCTGTGCGACCCCATAGACATCAGCCCACCAGGCTCCCCCGTCCCTGGGATTCTCCAGGCAAGAACACTGGAGTGGGTTGCCATTTCCTTCTCCAAAATGTGACCCTAGGAATCACCAAATCCTACAGGTCAAAAATACTGTTCTCACACTGACCTGCCAACCCCACAGCCAACCTTGAAGGGATGCAGGCAGTTTCCAGGCTAAATTGTACAGTTACACACCCAGGACAGTGGGACAGTGAACTGTAAGGCCCACTTCTTCACCCCTGACTTATTTTTTTGAGTTCAGGCTGTACCCAAGTAATCAATACGCCTATGTGTAGCTTTTCAGCAAGTTTGTCTTGCTGTTGTTGTTGTTTTACTCGGTTCCACCCAAGAGAGCTCCATCATGAAGAATCTGTTTCCAGATTAGATAAGTTCCCAAGTAGTTACCAATAAGTAAGACACACTTGATATTTCAAGTAAGTTCCTAGTAACTGCTGGTGAGTTAGTTTTTTTGTCTTCCTGAAGATGTTATTCACCAGAAAACATTCCCTTCTCCAGGAATTTCATGGCAAAAAAAAAAAAAAATTAATTTCTGCTTTTTGGTTCCCTTTGGTTGGTAGGAGGGGAGTGTGGGGCACAGTCGAGGTGATGTGTGGGGGGGGGCAGGTTCTAGACCACAGGGAGAGAAATAGGATGGGGGCTGGGGGCTGGGCAGAGCAGCACTGTCTGTGGGACAAGGGCCTCAGTTCTGTGCGGCTGCCCCAGCCTACCATACTAGCACACCAGCTTTATTTGATCCTTTTCACTCACTGCCACCATACTTTTCATCACTCAGAACTCCCAATCTTTTCAGCATCTGTATTCCTATACTGGCTGCTGTGTTTGCTGTGGGCTGTGCGTACCCAAGCATTTTGTTTAATAACGTTGGTTAATTCTTTTGAAAGCACTCTGATCTGAGCAGTCTGTTCAGGGAATGGGGCTTCTATTCCAATGAGGCTGCTACTGCTAAGTCACTTCAGTCATGTCTGATTCTGTGCATCCCCACAGACGGCAGCCCACCAGGCTCCCCCGTCCCTGGGATTCTCCAGGCAAGAACACTGGAGTGGATTGCCATTTCCTTGTGGCAGGCATGCCCTTCTCCTCCTCCAAGTGCTGTCAATACAATGCCAGGCAATGAAAAACAATCTCTCCAGAAATTCAGATATTTCCACACTGTCGGCTGTTTGGCCCTGGGAGCCAAAATGTTCAGCATTTCCTCCAGATAATAGTATGTTACCAGGGCCCACAATAGTCTGGGAAATCGAGTCCCCCTTTGCCCTCTCCACAGGAGTCCTTACAGTAGACTGGGCCAAAAGCCTAAGGAACCACCGGACTGAAATTATTGCCCAAGGCGGGGGTGGGGACTGGGAGGAAGTGTGAGGACATCATTCCCTTTCTGTCTGGTGGAAACTGCCTAGCACGAGTGGATGAGACAACTCATCTCAGCATGGATGGGCTGTGTTGGTCCAGGGTGGTAGAAGGGATGCACGAACTGGGCTCAGAGGGCCAAGCGGGCTGGCTTTCCTCTAGCACTTCTGGTTTGGAAGCTAGTTTGATGGGAGGACTGTCAAATTTGACATCTTGAGCATTTCTTGTGTGGGTTCAGGAAAGCTAACTGGGGATGGTGGAGTGGCAGGTGGTTACAGGGCCTTGAACTCTCTTTGCTATGACAAATCTCTGGTGGGCCAGAGAAGCTGCTCCTCTGTTACCCTTTCCTGTGGAGAGAAGACCTCCTGGCCCACACCCTTCCATAAACTCAGATCCCAAGTCTCTGGCCTGTGAGTAGAAAAAGAGAAGAGTGTGTCACATTTAGGGTTTAAAGGATATGAAGCCCCAAAGGAGCAGATAGTAGAATTTCAGGCATTATCCAGCATGTGGCAAGGAATTTGGGGGAATGCAAGCTGACTTGGTACTATTTGCTAAATTAGCCTTGCATTCGAGATGCTTCTGGGGCCCCATATGTCTCCAGTGCATGCAAGCTGCTTCTCAGAGCTGATGCACACGACCTAGTTTCAGTTCTGTCCAGTATGACAGCCCCTGGCCCCACTGAGCACTTGAAGTATGGTTGGTCTGAATAGAGATGGGCTGTCAGTGTAAATTAAAGTGCAGCATAACCAATAAGACTTACTGTATAGCACGGGGAACTCTACTTAATATCTTATAATGACCTATAATGGGAAAAAAATCTTGGATATATATGTATATGTATAACTGAATCACTTTGTTGTACACCTTAAATTAATGCAGCATTGTAAATCAATTATATTTCAATAAAAATTAAACACACACACACACAACAGCAGATTTCAAAGAGAGCATGGCAAAAATAAAGTATCTCATTAATATTATTGTATTGATTATATATTGACGTGACAAGTTTTTAATTTGTTGGGTTAAATAAAATAAATTGTTAAAGTTATTTTCCTCTGTTTCTTTTTACTTTCTTTTGATGTGGCTAGTAGAGCATTTAATTTACATTTTCAGCTTATATTCAGGGATCACATTATATTTCTATTGGACAGTGCTGGTCTAAGTAAATCCTTCCCTTTTGAAGTTATTTTTGAGGACTTGCTTATTAATTTCCTTCTTACATTAGCCACTGCATGGAGGCCACTCAGAGCTCCAGGGAAATTTCCTTTCTGCTAGATAGGCACTGAAAGATCAGAAAGAGGCCGGGAGCCCAGCTTGACTTGTTTCCAAATAGTGGCTTCTGGTGACATCGTGTGGTCATTTCTTAGTACTACACCAACCACAGGCTGTGAGCAGTCCCCATTTCCCAGTCCTGGTGTTACCCATTGCTCGCTGTAGTTACCACACTGGCTGGGCTAATAGATCAGAAATCCTACACTTGCAGAATGTTTTTCGTCCCTGAATGTGTTCTGTTATCCTCTCAGCCTCCTTTTAGCTCTGCTACATATGCAGTATCGGGTCGACTGCACTAACCCACTGTGAGGTTTTCTTTACTCAAGAGGACAATTCTAGAAACCTCTCTCTAGAAAACAGATATTCTAGCCTGGAAACCTTGCAAAAAAGTTGAGTAGTCTTAGGGAAGTCTTTCTACTTCTCTGTGCCCCTTTTTCCTCATGTGCAAAAAAAGTCATAGCAGATGACCTCTGGCTCCCCAAATCCTCTTTGGTGGAGTGGACTCAACCCCTCACAGGTGGTCACCTATAAGAAAGGGCTTAGTGTGAAGTTCAGGGAGGTGACAACACAGAGCAGAGGTAACTGACCATGAATACAAACACAATTGTTGTCATCGGTGAAGATCAAGTACCTTACGTATGCTATCTCATTTAATGCTTACAAGCATCCCACAAATTAGGTATGAGTACAAAAAGGTAAAGAATCTGCCCAGAATGAGGGATACCTGAGTTCAATCCCTGGGTTGGGAAAATCCTCTGGAGAAGGGCATGGCAACCCAGTCCAGTATTCTTGCTTGGGGAATCCCATAGACAGAGAAGCCTGGTGGGCTACAGTCCATAGGGCCATAAAGAGTCGGACGTGACTGAGTCGGGCACACAAATAGCAAACAGGATTTTAATATACACAAAGGTAAAAATTCATCTAGGAGATCAGGGGATGCTATAGAGGAATGCAGACTGTCCCAAGAGAATCTAACTGTTTGCAAATGAGTGAGACATTTGCATTTGAAAGGGGTGGAAAAGATGCTGATCTAAGCAACTTTGGAAATAAGTAAGAATAGAGGCATGGAAAAGTGCACATAAGCACTGTGCTCTGGTTAATAAAATTGTTTCCCATGGGGGCATGCAAACTTGTTCTGATATTATTAAGCATGTACACAGGAATTGGACAATCAACTAAATGGTTGACAGATGATGGGAAACCAACTTCTTATAGTTGGAGTGGGAATTTACAAATAGTCAAGGAGAGGAAGCTGGAATGATCCATGTGGTAATGGATTAGAGTGGGAAACATTAGTATAAACCCATGTGTAGCTTATACAGATGATTACTCATGGAGAAGGCAATGGCACCCCACTCCAGTACTCTTGCCTGGAAAATCCCATGGGCAGAGGAGCCTGGTGGGCTGCAGTCCATGGGGTCGCTAAGAGTCGGACACGACTGAGCGACTTCACTTTTACTTCTCACTTTCATGCATTGGAGAAAGAAATGGCAACCCACTCCAGTGTTCTTGCCTGGAGAATCCCAGGGACGGCGGAGCTTGGTGGGCTACCGTCTATGGGGTCGCACAGAGTCGGACACGACTGAAGCGACTTAGCAGCAGCATATATATACACACACACACAGAGGTTAATATATACATACATAGTTCCTGTCCTATAGGCTAAGAGGGCCTAGAAGCAATGACACCCCAATAACAATAAGCATCTTAGCACCCAGATCTTGGTTTCTAATGCCATTTTCCAATAAGGAACCAAGAGTCTTTGGAGAAATGGCCAATTCTAGAACCGGAAAAGGAAATACACATGGTGAACCTGGAGCGTTTTGTGTTGCTAGAATGTAAGAAAACGCTCAAAACTTTAAAAACCTCCATTGATAGAGGCATACAGGAGTCAACTGAAAGGATTCCCAATGATAAAACTGGAACACCAAGCTACAAAATAAAGTGGTATTGTAACATTTGACCCAAAGTTTAAAATAAATATATAATCACGGGCCCATATGATATCAATGACTGAATATATAAATGAATGGGAGAAAAGAGGCAGATTTCCCTTGAAGAAAATTTCCAAATAACACATTTCACTCCCAAGGAATAATCCCCATCCCATAAGTGTAGCCTGTGCACAGTGCGGTTGCTGTTTAGCTGCTAAGTCATGTCTAACTCTGTGCAACCTCACGGACTGCAGCCCTCCAGGCTCCTCTGTCCCTGGTATTTTCCAGGCAAGAACACTGCAGTGGGTTGCCATTTCCTTCCCCATGGGATCTTCCCAACCCAGGAATCAAACCCGCGCCTCCTGCATCTCCTGCCTTGGCAGGCAGATTCTGAGCCATCTGGGAAGCCCATAGTGACGGCCTTCCAGGGAGTCCAGTATGCAAAGGCAGAAGCTGAGGGGAAGAATCCCTGACAGACAAAACCTGGCAAACACTTCCTTAGGCAGGCGATCAAGGTCATTATAAGCCGAAATAATTCTTGTTAGTTGGTACCCTTGGTAAAACGATACTTTACCTCTTTGATCTTCCTCTCCAAAGTCCATAATCCCTATCGAGTCATAAGAAATACATCAAATAAATTCCCAGGGACATCCTCAAAAATATTTGAGCAGCATTCCTCAGAACTGTCACAGTGATCAAAACCAAGAAGAGTCTGAGAGACTCACAGACTTGGAGAATAAATTTATGGTTGCAGGAGTGGGGGAGAAGATGGAGAGAAGGGGTAGTTAGGGAGTTTGGAATGGACAGGTACACACTGCTATATTTGAAATCGGTAACCAACAGGGACCTACTATATAGCCCAGGGAACTCTGCTCAATGTTATGTGGCAGCCTGGATGGGAGGGCAGTTTGGGAAAAAATGGATACGTATATATGTATGACCGAGTCCCTTTGGTGTCCACCTGAAAGTGTCACAACATTGTTAATTGGCTACACACCAATACAAAATAAAAAGCTTAAAAAAAAAAAAAAAAAGGAAAGTCTGGGAAACTATCACAGCCAAGAAGAGCCTAAGGGGACATGACAGTTATGTAATGAGGCATCCTGAGAGGGACCCTGGAAGAGAAAAAGACAATGAATAACAGCTAAGGAACTGTGAATAAAGTAAACACCTTGGTTCGTTTTGGGGCTTCCCTTGTGGCTCAACTGGTAAAGAATCCTTCTGCAATGCAGGAGACCTGGTTTCGATCCCTGAGTTGGGAAGATCCCCTGGAGAAGGGAAAGGCTACCCACTCCAGTATTCTTGCCTGGAGAATTCCATGGACTGTATAGCCCACAGGGTTGAAAGAGTCGGACACAACTGAGCAACTTTCACTTTCAGTTCATATCAATGAATGAACATATAGCTGCACACTCATGTAAGATGCTAATAATGGGGGAAACGAGGTGCAGGAGCATGTAAGAGCTCTCTGTACTATTTTCTCAACTTCCCTGTAAATTTTAAACTGTTTTGAAAAATAAAGACCATAAAAAA
Organism: Aepyceros melampus; assembly: GCA_006408695.1. Lineage (NCBI taxonomy): Eukaryota > Metazoa > Chordata > Mammalia > Artiodactyla > Bovidae > Aepyceros > Aepyceros melampus. Next base: position 10,842 of record SJXQ01004264.1, on the reverse strand, counting down.
TGTTGGGGCTTCCCTGGTGGCCCAGCAGTTAAGAATCTGCCTTGCATCCAAGAGACACCGGTTCGATCCCTGGTCCAGGAAGATCCCACATGCCTCAGAGCAACTACGCCCGTGTGCCACAACTACTGAGCCTGTGCCCTAGAGCCCATGCTCCCCAACAAGAGAAGCCGTTGCAATGAGAAACTCGTGCAGCACGAGAGAAAGTTCATGTGCAGCAGCAAAGACCCAGTGCAGGAAAAAAATGTGATAGGCAAAAGCAAGATGAGGCTGTAAAAAAGTCTCTAGGTAAGGGTTGGCAAACTTTATAAAAGGCTAGTTAGTAAATATTTTAGGTTTTGGGCCTTATGGTCCCTATTACAGCCACTCAGCTCAGCTGTCTTAGGGTAAAAGCAGGCACAGGCCATACAGATGAGATGGCTCATTTCCAATAAAATTTTATTTAGCAAAAACAAAACAAATAAACAAATAGTGGCCTGTGAGCCATGGTTTGCTGACCCTGCTCTAGCATGTGTACTTAGAAGTGGAATTGCTGGGCCACAAATATCCAAACCCTCAATTTTGGAAACCATCAAATGGTTTCCCAAGAGACTGCATCAAGTTAAAAAAAAAAAAAAAAAGGAATGTATTAACATAAAAGTTCCTTTTGATTCATGTCTTGCCCAAAACTTAGCATTCTTTTTCTAAAATGGTGTGTTGCTGGGTTTTGTGCTGTGTTTCCCTGATTATAATGGGCTTATAATTTCTCTCTCTTCTGAGAAATGCCTATTCGTGGTTTTTGCTCAGGCTCTGCTGTGTTGTCTTTCTTTTATGCCTCAGCAAGAGCTCTTTATATATTCTGGGCTTTGCTGGTGGCTTAGATGGTAAAGAATCTGCCTGCAATGTGGGAGACCCAGGTTTGATCCCTGGGTTGGGAAGATCCCCTGGAGAAGGGAGTGGCTTCCCACTCCCATTTTCTTGCCTGGAAAATCCCATGGACAGAGTAGCCTGGTGGGCTACAGTCCATGGGGTTCCAAAGAGTCAGACACAGATGAGCAACTAACATACACTTCAGATACTAGTCTTTTATTTGTTATTAATGTTCCAAATATCTCCTCGCAAGATATTGGAGGAGATATTTTCACTTTTCATTAGCATCTTTTGATGAACAGAGTTCTTAATTTTAATGTAGTCAGGTTTATTCATCTTTCCTTTTTATAGTTAGTACTTTCTCTTCTCCCTTGTTGAAGAAATCCTCTTGCCTTTCACCTGTAAGTCCTCAGTACCTCTGGAATTTACATGAAGTCCAGAGTATATGGAGGAGGAGAGCATTCAGTTTCATCTTTTTCTGTTTGGATGCCAGTGGCCCCGGCCAGCACGTCCTCCCCTTCGTCTGCAATGCCACCATGTCACATCGTGTCCACACAGTACATCTGGTGCTGATGTCTACTTTGTTTCATTTGTCATATAATTTCATGAAAATTCCCGATATCAAATTACCCCCAACCTAGTCTTTTTCAGGAGTGTCTTGGCTATTTTTAGCCCTCTGGGCAGTCATATATTCTTTAAAATTATCTTGTCAAGTTTTCTGTGTGTTTGTGTGTGCAACCTCAGTTTTATGAAAACAAACAAACAAACAAACAAAACTAACGATATTAGTTCCGGGAACTTACTGAGATTGCATTGAATCCATAGACTGGTGTGGGGAGAACTGACATGTTCAAAATATTGCATCTTCCTATCTCTGAACATGCAATATGTTTCCTAACATCTTTGGGATGAGGTTTAAAGATGTTAAGTGACCAGTCCCTGGGGCTGTACAGTGAGGCTGAGGTTAGCCTGTGAACTCTGAGTTTCCCCTCTGCCCAGGTGAAGGGGAGCTCACCCACCTTCAATAAAAATTTTCTTCAATAGAAAAACAGCAAAGAGGGCTCCTGTCTATAGTAAGCTTGCTCACCCACCTGGGAACCCAGAGTTACCTGATAGAAGCAGAAAGGGGCCCTGACCCTCTGAGAGTTGTAAAATGAACAGCTGCCACTCCTCCTGCAGCTCACGCTGTTTGCTTAAAGCACTTTTTAATAGGTCCTCAGACAGGGAGATGGCAATCAGGTCTTCTCAAGGCTCCAAGTGCCCCAGAGAGAGTGGTTGAGAAATCTGACCTGATGAACAGATAAGAAAGTTATAATTAACATAGTCTATGTGAACACATGAGATTGCCTATACAGTAGTTTTCCAAACCATCAAGACAGTTCTCAGATAAATCTTCACTCACAGGGAGGCTCAGAATGCCCAGGCTTCATACTACCAAGTTTCTTGTTTTCATAAAGAACAGATAAAAACCCAACCTAGCTGGTCTGTACATCTGCCAAGTCTGAAACTGAAATGAATAGGCACTGAGTATTTTTGTCGTTGTTATTGTTCAGTTGTTACGTCGAGTCCGACTCTTTGCAACCCCATGGACTGCAGCACACCAGCCTTCCCTGTCTTTATCTTCTGGAGTTTTCTCAAACTCATGTCCATTGAGTCAGTGATGTCACCCAACCATCTTATCCTTTGTCACCCCCTTCTCCTCCTACCCTCAGTCTTTCCCAGCATCAGAGTCTTTTCCAATAAGTCAGCTCTTTGCCTCAGGTAGCCAAAGTATTGAGCTTCAGCTTCAGCACAGTCCTTCAAATGAATATTCAAGGTTGATTTCTTTTAGGATTAACTGATTTGATCTTCTGGTATGTCTTTAAAATAATTGTCTCTCCACTGAGGCATAACTTAAATTCAATAAATTTAGAAATCTGGAGCGTCCAGCTTACTAAATTTTTACTCAAGTATATACACTGTGCAGCCACTACCTAGATCCATCTATTCAACATTTCCTGACCCCAGAGGTCCCCTGTCCACCGCCCCCCTCAGTCATTTCTTCCCCAAGGAGGCTACTACTTTGATTTCAATCACCACGGATTAGTCTTCCCGGTTGCTGAGATCCCTACGGATGGAATTCTCTCACATGTATTTTTTGCATGTGATTTCTTGAGCTCAACATTACCTCTGTGAAATTCATCAGGATATCACATGTCACCATCATTTGCTTTTGTCAACTACTGTATAAAAACCCATTGTCTGATTTGTTGCAAGTCATTTTACTATTGGTGGACATTTTGGTTGTTTTCAGTTTGGAGCGATTGCGAATAAAACTGCTGTGAACATCACTGAACTCGCCTTTTAGTACACATGTGTGCACCTTCAAGTGGGTATAAACCCAGGAGTTCAATAGTCCAGTTTCTGAATTATGATAGGTATTGAATTTTCTTTCTTTCTTTCTTCCTTCCTTCTTTTACATGTTTAGCTGTAGACTTCTGTCTGGCAAAAGAAAATATCCCCAATGGTTATGCTTTTATTGCCATATTTATTGTCATATTGGTATGACATTAACCAGTTTTTATCTGGCCTGGCAGTTTTTTATTTTTCTCTTCTCTCCTTCCTACCTCTTTTGCTTCCTTCCTTCTTTCTTTCCAAAATCATCTTTACAATAAAATTTACAGTGTATAATTTACATATAATCAAATCCACCAATTTTAATTGTATAGTATGATGACATATGTGTATGGTTGTGTAACTACCATAGTCATCAAGACAGGAGACAGTCCTGTTACCCAACAATCTTCTGTATCTCTGCATCACTTTTCCCCATCCCCAGCCCCTGGCAACCACTCCCTTGATTTCTGTCATTATAGTTTTACCTCTTCTAGAATTTCATATAAATTAAGCTATCATTTCTATAGTCCTTTGTACTTCATCTTTTTCACTCAGCATAATTATTCTGAGTTCCATCTGTGTTACTGCATATGTCACAGTTCAATCCTTTTTATTTCAAAGTGAAATATATATTTCATTGTGATACACTGCATTTTATTTTCCCATTTATTTATTAATGGACTTTTGGGATTCTTTTTTAAAATTTGGAGGATCTTATTAATAAAACTGCTATCATTGTTTGCTACCATTCTTTGCATAGAAGTGTGTTTTCATTTCTTTTGGATAAATACCAAGAAGCAGGATTATTCAGTTACATAGTAAGTATATATTTAACTTTATAAAATAGATAGCTACTGGGAAGTTGCTATATAACACAGGCAGCTCAACCTGATGCTCTGTGGCAACCTAGAGGGGTGGGATGGGGTAGAAAGTGGGAAGGAGGTTCAAGAGGGAGAAGACATATATATACTGATGAGTGATTGACATTGTTGTATGGCAGAAGTAAACATTGTGAAGTAATTGTCCTCCAATAAAAAAATTTTAAAAAACATTACAATAGGTAATTCCTTAAAAGAATTGCCAAACTGCTTTGCAAAGTGGTTGAACCATTTTCCTTTTCCCACCAGCAGTGTACGAGAGTTTAAGTTCCTCCATATCTTCACCACTTGGTATTAATAGTCCTTCTTTAAAATTTTTACTTTATACTGGAGTATAGTTTATTAACAATGTGGTGTTAGTTTCGAGTATACCACAAAGTGATTCAGTTATACATAAACGTGTATCTATTCGTTTTCAAATTCCTTTCTCATTTAGGTTGCTGCAGAATATTGAGCAGAGTTCCCTGTGCTATACAGTAGATCCATGTTGGTTATCCATTTTAAATATAGCAGTGTGCACATGTCTATCCCAGACTCTTCCCCTCCACCCTTCATGGTAACCTTAATTCTATGAGTCTGTTTCATAAATAAGTTCATTTCCATCATTATTTTATATTCCACATATAAGTGATATCATATAATATTTCTGAGTATTGCCAGTATTTTAATTTTAGTCAATTGTAAAAATGAGTAATTGTATCTCATTTGGTTTTATTTATTTTGCTTTGTACCTTTTGGCTGCTTGAATATATTCTTTGATTCAGTTCAGTTCAGTTCAGTCACTCAGTTGTGTCCAGCTCTTCGCGACCCCATGAATTGCAGCATGCCAGGCCTCCCTGTCCATCACTAACTCCCGGAATTCACTCAAACTCATGTCCATTGAGTCTGTGATGCCATCCAGCCATTTCATCCTCTGTCATCCCCTTTTCCTCCTGCCTCCAATCCCTCCCAGCATCAGAGTCTTTTCCAATGAGTCAACTCTTTGCATGAGGTGGCCAAAGTACCGGAGTTTCAGCTTTAGCATCATTCCTTCCAAAGAACACCCAGGGCTGATCTCCTTCAGAATGGACTGGTTGGATCTCCTTGCAGTCCAAGGGACTTTCAAGAGTCTTCTCCATCACCACAGTTCAAAAGCATCAGTTCTTCGGCACTCAGCTTTCTTCACAGTCGAACTCTCACATCCATACATGACCACTGGAAAACCCATAGCTTTGACTAGATGGACCTTTATTGGCAAAGTAATGTCTCTGCTTTTTAATATGCTATCTAGGTTGGTCATAACTTTCCTTCCAAGGAGTAAGTGTGTTTTAATTTCATGGCTGCAGTCACCATCTGCAGTGATTTTGGAGCCCAAAAAAATAAAGTCTGACACTGTTTCCACTGTTTCCCCATCTATCTGCCATGAAGTGATGGGACCAGATGCCATGATCTTCGTTTTCTGAATGTTGAGCTTTAAGCCAACTTTTGCACTCTCCTCTTTCACTTTCATCAAGAGGCTTTTGAGTTCCTCTTCACTTTCTGCCATAAGGGTGGTGTCATCTGCATATCTGAGGTTATTGATATTTCTCCCGCCAATCTTGATTCCAACTTGGGCTTCTTCCAGCCCAGCATTTCTCATGATGTACTCTGCATATAAGTTAAATAAGCAGGGTGACAGTATACAGCCTTGACGTACTCCTTTTCCTATTTGGAATCAGTCTGTTGTTCCATGTCCAGTTCTAACTGTTGCCTCCTGACTGGCATAGGTTTCTCAAGAGGCAGGTTAGGTGGTCTGGTATTCCCATCTCTTTCAGAATTTTCCACAGTTTATTGTGATCTACACAGTCGAAGGCTTTGGCATAGTCAATAAAGCAGAAATAGATGTTTTTCTGGAACTCTCTTGCTTTTTCCATGATCCAGCAGATGTTGGCAATTTGATCTCTGGTCCCTCTGCCTTTTCTAAAACTAGCTTGAACATCTGGAAGTTCAGAGTTCATGTATTGCTGAAGCCTGGCTTGGAGAATTTTGAGCATTACTTTACTAGTGTGTGAGATGAGTGCAATTGTGTGATAGTTTGAGCATTCTTTGGCATTGCCTTTCTTTGGGTTTGGAATGAAAACTGACCTTTTCCAGTCCTGTGGCCACGACTAAGTTTTCCAAATTTGCTGGCATATTGAGTGCAGCACTTTCACAGCATCATCTTTCAGGATTTGAAATAGCTCAACTGGAGTTCCTTCACCTCCACTAGCTTTGTTCGTAACGATGCTTTCTAAGGCCCACTTGACTTCACATTCCAAGATGTCTGGCTCTAGGTGAGCAATCATACCATCGTGGTTATCTTGGTCATGAAGATCTTTTTTGTACAGTTCTTCTGTGTATTCTTGCCACCTCTTCTTAATATCTTCTGCTTCTGTTAGGTCCATACCATTTCTGTCCTTTATTGAGCCCATCTTTGCATGAAATGTCCCCTTGGTATCTCTAATTTTCTTCAAGAGATCTCTAGTCTTTCCCATTCTATTGTTTTCCTCTATTTTTTTGCACTGATTGCTGAGGAAGGCTTTCTTATCTCTTCTTGCTATTCTTTGGAACTCTGCATTCAGATGCTTATATCTTTCCTTTTCTCCTTTGCTTTTTGCTTCTCTTCTATTCTTTGATTACAGACTGTTCAAATCTTTACTCTTTTAAAAATTGAGTTGTAGTCTCATTAAGTTGTAAAAATTCTTTATATATTCAAGATATATAAGTCTTTTATCAGATTTTGGGAATTTTTTTTTCCAGACTGTTACTTGTCTTTTCATTTTCTTAACAATGTCTTTTGAAGAGTGTAGATTTTTTATTTTGGTCAAGTCCATTTTACTTATCTTTTTCTTTTATAGTTTTTTACCTAAGAAATTATTACATAATCCAAGACCAAGTTTATCCCTATATTTTCTTCTACAATTTTTATAATTTTAGCTATTACATTTAGATCTATGATTGATTATGAGTTATATCTGATGTATAGTATCAGATAAGGGTCAAAGAATATTCTTTGCATATGAAATTCCAGGTAGTACAGCAGCTTTGTTGAAAAGTCTCTTTTCTCCATTGAAGTACACTAACACCTTTGTCAAAAATTCACATCCATACAATAGGGTTGCTGTGAGAATTAATTAGGACTTTGAAAGCACTAAGCATTAATAACTAGCACATAATAATTAAACAATAATTATTTTCAAATTTATAATCATTTATAATTTAGCATTATTTCAATTAGATTTTCTGTAAAATAGGTGTAATACTACATATTTTGTAAGGTTTTTTGTGAGGATTTGGTGACAAATAACGTGAACAGAACTTTTAGCAGTTTCTGAATGCAATAAGTTCTCACAATCTTCTCTATATGACGTTGCCTACAAGTAGACACTCTCTAAATAACAGCTATTATTACTATCTTGTGTATATCTGTAAACCCTTATATGATGAATAATACATGAAAATATTTTATGCAATTGTTAATGCTATTATCCCTTATGAAGCAACAAAGAATTATTATTTTCTACCTTTCAAATTGGATAATTTTTACTTTTAAATGAAACCCAATGTTGCTAAGAATGAGGGAAAAATGAGCACTCTTTTATACTGTTTGTAATAGTGCAAATTAGCCCAGACTTCCTGCAGGGCAGCCTGGCAATATAAATCAAAACCTGTTAAAACAGTATACATTTTGGCCTCACAATTCAAATTTTAGGAATTTTAGCCCAAGAAAATAATTAAAATTGCGTGTTGAGAACCGTGTGCAAAGGTGCTCCCTGTAATAATATGTATAGCCAGAGGAACCTTATAACCACCTAAATGCTTGACAAATAGTTAAATACATTGCTGTACACTCATGCAATACTATACAAGATGCCCTCCTTTAAAATTATGTAGTAGAAAATGCTTTATGATGAAAGAAAAGACTAGGTTACATACCAGAATTCATTTTTTCATTCAGCAAGTATCTGTTGCAGACACTGGGCTATGGTAAGAACCATTCAGACAGTACAGGGCAGTAAGTGCTGGGACAGGTAATGGCAAGATGCTAGAGGACCACACACAAGGATGCTTAGGCCAGTTTGACCTGAATTTGCTGTCTAGGTCGGGTCAGAGCTCCCATAGTGAATGACATCTTAGTAGAGACGTGAAGAATGAGTAGGGCTTGGCAGAGATAGATGTGGGGTTGGTGAGCAGATAGAAGGGGGTTCCAAGCCAAGGAAGCCATGTTACTACAAGTTCCAGGAGATTACCGAAAGCTTTTATGCTTAAGAGTGAAGTGATCAGCCTTCGCATCCTAGAAGGACTTCTCTCCATTGTGTGTGGCGTGGATTGAAAGGCATCATGTTGGAAAGTAAGTAGACCAGTTAGAGACTGTTGAAGTAGTTCAGAGATAATAATGGTCTGTTGGAAAGAAGTAGATGAATCCAGGAGATATTTAGAAGGGCTATTGGACAGGACTCAATGATTGATTGAGTATGGGAGGTGAGGAAGGAAAGAAGAGGACACCAACCAAGTGTCTGGCGTGGCCACCTGGATCAAGAGTGATCCCCTCAGAAAATGGGAGACTCTAGGGAGGGAAACTGGGAGGAAAGAGGGGAGAGGTGTTGTGTTCTGCTTGGGTTACATTCACTTGGAGTTCCTCTTAGCAGAGAACCTCCATAGACTGTTGGGGATTAGAGTCTGAGCTCAAGAGAGAGATTAAACTGAAAACTCAACTCACATATAAGTGATGACTGGACACAAGAGAGTGGGTAAGAACTCATAGGCCAGTATTTTTGAAACTGCATATCTTAATCCCCATTAGTGAACTATGAAATCAATATAGTGGGACATCTCCAGCATTAAAAACAAAGAAAAGATAAATACAAAACTTAAGAGTGCATTTATAAATAAGAGTAGGAATTGTTTTGTGAAACTTCTGTTTTAGATCATATATGAATAAAAGGCTGTCATAGTGTGTGACATAAGTTTGAGTAAACTCCGGGAGTTGGTGATGGACAGGGAGGCCTGGCGTGCTGCAATTTGTGGGGTCGCAAAGAGTTGGACATGACTGAGCAACTGAACTGAACGAACTGATAGTGTGTGAATGTACTCTGTCCTCCACTGTAGCTTGCTTCCATTTGATGAGTGAGAAGCTATCTCAAAGCATGTATTTAAATCAATATTTGTGCTCTTGACAGTTTGGAGTAGGGAGGTTCAACTGAAAAAAAATGGTTAACAATTGAGTCCTCAAATGAACTCATAAGATAGTAAGCAGATAAAAACATATGGAAGAACACCTGAATTCTGGATTTCTCATAACCTAATTTTTTCCTGTTAAGATTCTTTTTAAATTTTAAGATTTGGAGGTGAAGGCACAATTCCTCAGCGAGTGTTTCCTTGTCCCTGGAGTCAGGAAACATTACTGTTGTGCTAGATGGGCCCTTTCAAGTCAATTTCCTGACATTAACTCTTAAAGTACAATCATTTATGACTATAAACCTTTAGGTTCTAGGAACCCAAAGTAGTAAAGCCAGCCTAAACTGGATCAGGAAGATTGGAAATAAAGTTTAGAGCAGAATGAGGGGAGTTGATGGCGTAACATACCTGTTATAAAAGAAGCTGGTGTTCAAGTCCTTGCCATCTGCCTGCTGGCTGTAGAAGGCGCACTTCTCAGTGAGCCTCCATCCCCAAACTCGTAAAATAGAGACATAAAGTCCTCTTCTACAAGCATTACCTTTTCATGAGAGTATCAAGATGAGATGCAATGTGGTGAAGGGTTTTGTTCATTGAAAGCCATCTACAAATGCTTGGCAGTGTTTCTTGGGTTATCAGTCCTTGGATTGACTTTTAAAAATAGGAAATCTGAGCTAAAGGAGGATCAGGTTCCTAGGGTTCTTGTATCATAAACTCTGTTCTTTCTGTTACAGAGCAAGCACTGTGGAGACTGTGTAAGCACTGTGGAGTGCTCCTGTGGTTACCATTATAGATGGCCACAGGGACAGCCAGCCTGCAGACTCAGACACCAGCTCCACCCCCAGCTCATGCCACCCTGAGTGCAAATATGTAATGTAAGCAATAGCATCTTATTCAAAGAGTTGTTTGAATGACACAATATAGTAATCATGTGAGCAAAGTATATGTGTTCATGAAGTCTCAGTTCTCATTAAGGAAGCCCCAGTCTTCCAGCTCTATGCTGAGCAGAGGAGGCTAAACGTGTCAATCTCAGCTCCTTGTGTCTCAGAGATGCCCCTTCTCTTTTGTCATGAGTTCCCAAACTTTAATGTGCAAATGCTCTCGGGTAACGCAATGAGAAATTCATTCTCTGGGACTCATCCCCAGGCAATGAAAACACACCTGTAACACTCTCACCTGCCCTGGTGTCTCCCTTGGTAGGTGGCCAGTGCTGAGGCCTCCAGGGCACTGCCTGCTGGCTGGAGTGTGGACTCTGCCTCTCCCCTGGATTCCCTCATTCAAGATCAGGAATAAAGGAAAGGACTTAATGCGGACAGAGCAACATGCAGTTTGCCCATTCATTCGGCTGCTCTGTAGGTCCTACCCCTGGAGCCAAGAGGTCCCCATCAGGCTCCCCATCAAGGCTGAGGCCATATCCCCACCCATCTCATGCATATACACCTGGTAAAACCTTAAGCCAAGGAGCTTCAGTTCAGTTCAGTCACTCAATCATGTCCGACTCTTTGCAACCCCATGAATCGCAGCATGCCAGGCTTCCCTGTCCATCACCAACTCCCGGAGTTCACTCAGA
>SJXQ01004263.1:0-19412 GCA_006408695.1 Aepyceros melampus | reverse complement strand
TTGCTTAAAAAAACCTATAAAATAGTGCATTTGGAGACTCATTAAATTAAAGATGTAAACAGAGACCCAACAGCATGTCTCGATTTAAGCACTTTTTATCCTACTAAAAAATGTAACGTATTATAGAAAAATGACTCAGATTTAAGTGTAGTGAACAGATTAAAGGTGAGGTCAAATTGGAGACAAGCAAACTATTTGGACATTTATTTCAATAAACTAGGTGAAAGAGGATACAACTGAAGCAAGAAAAGACAGAAAAGGATGGTTTGAGAAATGCCTTTATTTGGGAGACAGAAAAAATTCACGGATGGATGTGAAGATGAAGGTGGAAGAGGCAGGACACTCACCTCTCTAGCTCAGGAAAGGCAGAACTGCAGAATGTGTATGCAGAAAAGGCATACTGGAAGAGGAAAGATGATTAGTTCTGCTTTGGAAAATTTTGATCATGGGCCATCAAGTGGGATATACGGTTTAGGGTTTCCTATCAGAGGTCTGTTGCTAGAAGGACAGAATTTAGTGTTATCCCTTCAATGTAATTAAAAGCATGGTTGAACATACTCCTTTATGTCAAATTATTTATATAAACCTGCAGACTCTCTCCCTAAGAAAACAGACATACACATATATAAACATTTTGTACTTCATTTCAGAGGATGCATGAAGGCCATGAAACCCATCCATGTATCCCTAAAAACCTCTTGAGAGTAGACAGTAGAGGGCCAAGGATCAACAAAGAGCTGTCATATGAAAAAAGTGGTATCACAAGGAAAGGTTTCAAATGTTACGCTACATAGTCCAGTGCACTCAGCCACTAAAGTCTTAGATGACTTTTATGTCAAATTATTTATATAAACCTGCAGACTCTCTCCCTAAGAAAACAGACATACACATATATAAACATTTTGTACTTCATTTCAGAGGATGCATGAAGGCCATGAAACCCATCCATGTATCCCTAAAAACCTCTTGAGAGTAGACAGTAGAGGGCCAAGGATCAACAAAGAGCTGTCATATGAAAAAAGTGGTATCACAAGGAAAGGTTTCAAATGTTACGCTACATAGTCCAGTGCACTCAGCCACTAAAGTCTTAGATGACTTAAAGTGAAAGTGAAGTCGCTCAGTCGTGTCCGACTCTTTGTGACCCCATGGACTGTAGCCCACCAGGCTCCTCCGTCCATGGGATTCTCCAGGCAAGAATACTGGAGTGGGCTGCCATTTCCTTCTCCTAGATGACTTCAGTACACACATTTTCAAAAAAAAATGGTGGAAGAAAGCATATTTCAGTAGGTGAAACATAAATGGAAAGGAAGAAAATGGGTACTAGCGACTCTTTCTAGGAACATGGTTGAGAAGAAAACGCAAGAAATAGTGAAAACCTACGGTTGAGATTTTTTAGTAATACAAGAAAGAGTTCAGCACAATTCTATAAATCAGATGAGAGCCAATAAAGACAGGTTGCAAAACCAAACGAAAGACTATGAACGTGACTTAGGAGACAGGGTCCCTGAGAAAGCAAGAGAGACAATCATGGGTTTAGATATACCACTTGGATAGCAGGAGTGTGGCGGGGTGGGTGAGTAGAAGCGCATATACGTCTATAAAGGAAGCAGACGGTAAATAGGGAGAGACAAAAAATATGGTAAAAGATAGTTTCACCAAATGATTCCTATTTTCCTTGAGATCCAAAACTAGTCAAAATAAAGTGATCTGGAATTTTTGAAGACACAGGCAAAAGTTTGACCTTACCATCAACAATGAGAGGAAACTGACTAATAAATCATAAAAGGATTTTTCAGGTGGCAAATGAATGTTCATCCCATACTGGAAACCATAAATTTAGAATGGCAACAATCTGGCACAGGAATAAAGGTTGGCATTATATAGGGTTAAGGTTTTATAACTCAGGGACAGCAGGAGGGCAATGGAACCTAAATGGTGCAAACGACTGAGTGCTGGATTTGAGGTCCAAAACAAAAGGAAAAGACATTCAACTAAGAGGTCTTAAAGACAGATATCATAATGTTTATTATTAAACTTTCTGATATAAGATACAGAGAAGGCTTATCAAGATAAGCTGACCTACAAAGCAATTGCTACCCCAGGAATTTTTACTCCAACCAAATCTATGTAAACAAAAATATCCCTCAAAACAAATATATCTATCTTTCTAAAAGATAGAAAGCCTAGAAGTCACTTTTTTTTTCCTATTCCCTAAAGTACATGTCTATGGTTATCTGAATGAGCCTTTAGACCATCAATTAGATATATTGATAGATATACAGAAACAGATAAACAGAAACTGTTTTGAAAAAGTTAACTGCCCTTTTTAACATTCAAATAGGGAAGAAAAATATCTGACAGTAACGTATTTCCCTTTGTGAAATAATATTAGCCAATAATCAGTAAGCTAGAATTCTAGTACACATTATTCTGAAGTAGCATATTAAAAATTATAAGATTTTTCATATTACAAACCCATGCTTCTCAACTCTAAAAAGGGTCCAACTGCTTGATAGCACTTTAGGAAAATACAGTTACAGTATTTTTAATTACAAATAAATAACAAAAGCTCAAGAAGAAACAAACTATATTTCCTAATAAGTATAAAGTCAAGCAATTGCTTGTTGGTGATCATGAATACCAGGTAATTTTTAGGAGGGGAAAAAAAAAGTAAAAGAGATATAATGTAGGTAAGGGATAAAAACACTGAAAAGATGGATGAGGCTGTGAATGGAGCAAAAATTAGAATTTAAGATTTCAATAGCTAAAACAGAATTATATGCCCACATACAATATCTTTTAGAAAAAATAAGCTGAAATAGTTATATTTTAATTCACCTGTTAAAAAATATATATTATTTTTATTATTATATATTATTATATATTAGCATATTATATATTAGCATATTATATATTAGTATATATAATAATTAATATTATTATTAATATTAGTAATATAGATATCCCCTGGAGAAGGAAATGGCAACCCACTCCAGTATTCTTGCTTGGAGAATCTCATGGACTGAGGAGCCTGGTGGGCTGCAGTCCATGGGGTCACAAAGAGTCGGACACGACTGAGTGACTTTACTTACTTACTTTACTTAATATAGATATAATTAACACTGTTAAAATCAGAATTCAGAAAAATAAGCCTTAATAGATATTATATATATATACACACATATATATATATAAAATCCTCTATTATACCATTTCAAAAGGGGTGATTTTTTTTTTCATGGTAAATCCTAAAGAAAAATTTTAGTTATTTGTACTGAACTTGTATTCCTTACTTGTCTTGTACCTTATGTCACCAATAGGTTAATGTGAAGTCACATCTTAGGTATATTTATTTGAATCAAACAGAGGAGACCAAATACAAGGTATAGACAGACACAAACAATAATGCTAGAGATTCTGTCCACTATTTCACATACTCAATACATGCTCTTGAGTGAACGGGGGTAAGCAACAAGAATATGATGCTCCCTTAAGTCTGTTTCAATAACTACATGCATATCCAACTGAGAATCCTGCTGTCTGCAGGACTCCAAGGTTTAAAACCAAGTTCCCTTTTTTAAAAAATATACAACATGACCATTAAACACAAGCCAACTTTTTCATCTTGTTCATCCTCAGAAACTACGATATGTCCCAAGTTTGGAGGAAAAATGTGGCTGTATATGACATATTGAAAGACAGTAGGTTTTTATTTTATTTTATTTTTTATTAAATTTTTATCTTTACTTTATTTTACTTGACAATGCTGTATTGGTTTTGCCATACATTGAGATGAATCCGTCTCGGGTGTACATGAGTTCCCAATCCTGAACGCCCCCCCCCACCACCTCCCACCCCATATCAACTCTCTGGATCATCCCCGTGCTACATATTGAAAGACAGTAGGTTTTGACAACCTGGTATCTTCCTAAAGGACTTTCAAGGGAAATTTGTAACTATTCATAACCTTCACTAAACAAGTTCACTTTAGATCTTAACTCATTCTTAAGCAAGAAGCAATGACTCTTGAATAGTTTCCAATCAAATCAGGAAACACACCTGGAGCATGGAGAACTGAGAAAGCACAGCAAAGATAAATAAGTACATACACATACATTTCTTTTTATGAATCAAAATCTAAAAGATGATGCTGCTAGTGCTGCACTCAATATGCCAACAAGTTTGGAAACTCAGCAGTGGAAAAGGTCACTTTTCATTCCAATCCCGAAGAAAGGCAATGCCAGAGAATGTTCAAACTACCATACAATCATACTCATTTCACATGCTAGCAATGTAATCCTCAAAATCCTTCAAGCAAAGCTTCAACAGCATGTGAACAGAGAAATTCCAGATGTACAAGCTGGATTTAGAAAACGCAGAGGAACCAGAGATCAAATTGCCAACATCCACTGGATCACAGAAAAAGCAAAGGAATTTTTTTTTAAAATGTGCTGCATTGACTACGCTAAAGCCTTTGACTATGTGAATCACAACAAACTGTGGGAAATTCTTAAAGAGATGGGAATACCAGACCACTTTACCTGCCTCATCAAGATATCTGTTGCAGGTCAATAAGCAACAGTTAGAACTGGACATGGGATAACAGACTGGTTCCAAACTGGGAAAGGAGTATGTCAAGGCTGTATATTGTCACCCTGCTTATTTAACTTCTATGCAGAGTACATCATGAGAAACGCTGGGCTGGAAGAAGCACAAGCTGGAATCAAGATTGCCAGGAGAAATATCAATAACCTCATATATGCAAATGGTACCACTCTAATGGCAGAAAGTGAAGAGGAACTGAAGAGCTTCTTGATGCACGTAAAAGAGGAGAGTGAAAAAGCTGGCTTAAAACTCAGCATTCAAAAAATTAAGATCATGGCATCTGGTCCCATCACGTCATGTCAAATAGATGGGGGAAAAGTGGAAACAGTGATAGACTTTATTTTCCTGGACTCCAAAATCACTGCAGATGGTGACTGCAGCCACGAAATTAAAAGATGTTTGCTCCTTGGAAGAAATCCTATGACAAACTTAGCGTATTAAAAAGCAGAGACATTACTTTGCCAACAAAGGTCCATATAGACAAAGCTATGGTTTTTCCAGTAGTCACATATGGATGTGATAGTTGGATCATAAAGAAAGGTAAGCGCCAAAGAGTTGATGCTTTTGAACTGTGGTGTTGGAGAAAACTCTTGAGATTCTCTTCAATAGCAAAGAGATCAAACCAGTCAGTCTTACAGGAAATCAACTCTGAATATTCACTGGAAGGACTGATGCTGAAGCTCAAATACTCTGGCCACCTGATGCAAAGGGTCAACTCACCGGAAAAGACCCTGATGCTAGGAAAGAGTAAGGACAGGAAGAAAAGGGGGCAATGGAGGATGAGATGGTTGGATAGCATCACTGACTGAATGGACATGAGTCTGAGCAAACTCTGGGAGATAGTGAAGAGCAGGGAAGCCTGATGTCCGGCAGTTTATGGGGTAATGAAGAGTCGGACAAAACTTAGCGACTGAACAATGAACAACAACAACATATACACCTTTCCTATGAATCAAAATCTATAATGGCTTGTTAAGAAAAAATTTATATATATAAGATTCTTGTTCTCTAACTTTTCCCTCCAACTACTTACTTACATTAACTCCAGGTTTACCAACCACAGAGAGGGGAGAAAACCTAGACAGACTCATAACTATTAACCTAAGAGTCTACAGAAGACCTCCAAGATTATATTAATTTTACTTTTAACAAAGGATAAGAAAAGCCTTTCTTTTCAATATTCCTGGGACGATAAATGGCAGGAATAACATATCAACACAGATGAGAAGAACAGTCAGAAAGAACACCCTACAAGGAACAAACCAGCACACATATTCCAGAGAATGTGTGGAGCAGACCCACTACATACAAGGCAATACATATTTTCCTTTCATTCCAGTGGAAAAGGTTGTGGCCCAAATTAGCTGAAAAAGGCAAAATTTTCACTCCACCCCAATCTATGGGCCTCTGGAAAGACTGACTCAGGGACTCTGTTTCTGTCCCCTAATGAGCCCTGAGAAGATTAATTTAACTGAAACCTCTCATAAGGTACACTCACACCAAACCCAAAACTCAAGTGATGTTCTGGAATTAGCTTTAGCTGTTTAGAGAAAGCATTTTCCTGAGCGTGTACTTGTTCCTCTGTACCACAGTTATATGGAAACCACCGCACTCCCAAATATGAGCTCCAGTGAACTTTTAGAAATCTGATAGTTTTTACACGCAAATAACTAGGATTATACACTCCAAACCCTAAAAAAAAAAAAAAATTATCAAAGAGTATAATGGCGTTGATCTTTATTTACTGTTTTGTGCAGAGGAAATTCTTGAATAGCCCTAACTGGACACTATGTAAAAGAAGTTGGCAAATACCTCGAAATAGCAGATGAAATCTCTACCCCTCTCTCTGAAGTAGAGAAAAAGTAGGCATTGACAACAGGACTGAGGTGAATTTATGTTGTAAACAAGAAATATAAAAACAGAAAAGGAAATTACTAACTCACTGGGCGTTACAAATTAGAATACATAATAAGAATTTTATTGTAGTTACATGTTATTTAAGTAATGCATGCTTTACTTAGTCTTTCTGAAAGAATGTATTGCCAGGACCGTTATTTAACATTCTGGTCTGAACTGTTTGTTTCAATCTTATTGAATTAAAAACTTAATTACTAAAACAGGGTACTCTCTTTCACTCTGTATTAGTCAGAAATGTACCCTGACATTAATAAGAATAATAAGTTAATAAGAATACTTTCTGTGTGCCCTGTTCTGAGCTGAACTGTCACTCCATACTCTGTTACTCACAGCTTCCTAAACTGAAAGATGTCTGAAAGAGTCAGACCCGTATTTCTCCTTCTTTCTTATATTCTAACTTGCTAAGCCATTTTTCTTAGCAACAAATTACACATACTACATTTCAGAGAAAAACATAAGTTTTGACAATGACATCTCCAACCTTTTTTAGGACATAATTCCTAAAGGAAACCTCTAAAGATTGCTTCAATATTCAATATCACAGTAATCCAAGTCTATGCCCCAGGCAGTAACACTGAAGAAGCTGAAGTTGAATGGTTGTATGAGGACCTACAAGATCTTTTAGAACTAACACCCAAAACAGATGTCCTTTTCATTATAGGGGACTGGAATGCAAAAGTAGGAAGTCAAGAAACACCTGGTGTAACAGGCAAACTTGGCCTTGGAATATGGAATGAAGCAAGGCAAAGACTAATAGAGTTTTGCCAAGAGAACACACTGGTCATAGCAAACACTGTCTTTCAACAACACAAGAGAAGACTCTACACATGGACATCACCAGATGGTCAACACCAAAATCAGATTGATTATATTCTTTGCAGCCAAAGATGGAGAAGCTCTATATAGTCAACAAAAACAAGACCAGGATCTGACTGTGGCTCAGATCATGAACTCCTTATTGCCAAATTTAGACCGAAATTGAAGAAAGTAGGGAAAACCACTAGACCATTCAAGTAGGACCTAAATCAAACCCCTTATGATTATACAGTGGAAGTGAGAAATAGATTTAAGAGACTAGATGTGATAGATAGAGTGCCTGATCAACTTAATTCTCCAAGCCAGACTTCAGCAATATGTGAACCGTGAACTCCCTGATGTTCAAGCTGGTTTTAGAAAAGGCAGAGGAACCAGAGATCAAATTGCCAACATCCGCTGGATCATGGAAAAAGCAAGAGAGTTCCAGAAAAAACATCTATTTCCGTTTTATTGACTATGCCAAAACCTTTGACTATGTGGATCACAATAAACCGTGGAAAATTCTGAAAGAAATGAGAATACCAGACCACCTGACCTGCCTCTTGAGAAATCTGTATGCAAGTCAGGAAGCAACAGTTAGAACTGGACATGGAACAACAGACTGGTCCCAGACGTACTCCTGGAAAAGGAGTACGTCAACGCTAAATATTGTCACCCTGCTTTTTTAACTTCTATGCAGAGTACATTATGAGAAACGCTGGGCTGGAAGAAGCACAAGCTGGAATCAAGATTGCTGAGAGAAGTATCAATAACCTTAGATATACAGATGACACCACCCTTATGGCAGAAAGTGAAGAGGAACTAAAAAGCTTCTTGATGAAAGTGAAAGAGGAGAGTGAAAAAGTTGGCTTAAAGCTCAACATTCAGAAAACAAAGATCATGGCATCTGGTCCCATCACTTCATGGGAAATAGATGGGAAAACAGTGGAAACAGTGTCAGACTTTATTTTTCTGGGCTCCAAAATCACTGCAGATGGTGACTGCAGCCATGAAATTAAAAGATGCTTACTCCTTGGAAGAAAAGTTATGACCAACCTAGANAGCTTCTTGATGAAAGTGAAAGAGGAGAGTGAAAAAGTTGGCTTAAAGCTCAACATTCAGAAAACAAAGATCATGGCATCTGGTCCCATCACTTCATGGGAAATAGATGGGAAAACAGTGGAAATAGTGTCAGACTTTATTTTGGGGGGGCTCCAAAATCACTGCAGATGGTGATTGCAGCCATGAAATTAAAAGATGCTTACTCCTTGGAGAAAAGTTATGACCAACCTAGATAGCATATTCAAAAGCAGAGACATTACTTTGCCAACAAAGGTCCGTCTAGTCAAGGCTATGGTTTTCCCAGTGGTCATGTATGGATGTGAGAGTTGGACTGTGAAGAAAGCTGAGCGCTGAAGAATTGATGCCTTTGAACTGTGGTGTTGGAGAAGACTCTTGAGAGTCCCTTAGACTGCAAGGAGATCCATTCTGAAGGAGATCAGCCCTGGGATTTCTTTGGAAGGAATGATGCTAAAGCTGAAACTCCAGTACTTTGGCCACCTCATGGGAAGAGTTGACTCATTGGAAAAGACTCTGATGCTGGGAGGGATGGGAAGCAGGAGGAGAAGGGGATGACCGAGGATGAGATGGCTGGATGGCATCACGGACTCGATGGACTTTAGTCTGAGTGAACTCCAGGAGTTGGTGATGGACAGGGAAGCCTGGTGTGCTGTGGTTCATGGGGTCGCAAAGAGTCGGACACGACTGAGCGACTGAACTGAACTGAGCTGAAAGATTGCTAGTTAACCATTTTTACAGTAAAGATGCCAGGAAAATCATGGTAGTTATTGATTGTTTAATAAAAATGACATCTGTTACGTTGAACATCATTGTTTTTCAGTGGTTTATAAAAATCTCCATGTAAGTATAAATCACAAAGTATCTGGGTCACTAAGTACTAGATGTTGATTTCTGATCTTAAGAGTACTTTTAATAAAATTATCTGTACTGTCTAATGTCAATTAGTTTTCAAAGTTAAGTACTCTTTTCACGTAAGTGACTTCTAGATATAAACCTGTCATCTTAGTTTAAATGTTCTCTTCAGCAAGGTAATCAGTACCATTTCTTTTCACCAATACCCCTCATTAACCCTTGGCTTATATCCTGTCACAAAGAAGTATGTAGAAACATGCATGAGAACTTTATACACCAGCTTCAAGGCAATGGATTGAGAGGCAGCAGAGAAGTGACAAAAGAGAAAAAAAAATTAGCAACACTTTTCAAGAGAAGAATTGAAGCAACTAAGGCAAAAATTACTCCTTGTTAAATCTGTATGGCAATGTGTGTTACATTATTTTCTGAACATTTTCCATATTCTGGAAATATATCAAAATTAAAGTTTTAATTAAGTTTCCTTATTTATTTTTAACTGAAAGATAATTGTTTTACAATATTGTGTTGGTTTCTGCCATGCATCCACATGAATCAGCCACAGGTATATGTACGTCCCACTTGAACCTCCCTCCCTAATTAAGTTTTAAACAAACACAGAAGCCTAACAAGAAACAGAAGAGTTGTAAAAGCATCAAACTGAATGTCTAGCAAATCGCAGGTTCTGAAAGCATTACTGAAAATGCTCTGGTCTATGAGACTTAACAGTGAACACCTGGGCGCTCTTTTAATATCACCACCCATAATGTACTTCAATTCCATTTAACCAAATTAATTCTGCCATTTTCAATCCAGAGTCCATTCTCCATTCCCCATAAAAGAGGGAAGAGGATTTAGCAGTTAATTAAATCTATTTTCTCTTTTAACATCCTAGTAATTGCCCCCAAGAAATATACTGTTAAATGTAGCTTAAAAACTGTTTTCACT
The DNA here is from genome assembly GCA_006408695.1 of Aepyceros melampus. NCBI lineage: Eukaryota > Metazoa > Chordata > Mammalia > Artiodactyla > Bovidae > Aepyceros > Aepyceros melampus. The sequence continues at coordinate 9,218 of SJXQ01004263.1, read as the reverse complement.
ATCCTCAGTGTTTCTTCAAGATACACATCACAGGTTCTACAAATTCACTTTTCTTTAATTCATTCTTAGTTTGTGTACTCTTTCTCCATTGTTCAACTTATATTTTTAAAAAATACTCAGGCACAGCATCAGTTTCTTGAGATACCTCTCTCTACTTGATCATTGGAGTTAATGTATGATTAACATCAGGATTACATTTTCAAGAGACCCAATCTACCTTTGTGTCCATGCTCTCAGACTAAGAATCACACAAATTTTTGTGTAAGTTTCAGTTGTCAGATAAAAATATAAAATGCAGGGTTAAATTTGAATTTCAGGTTGTTTAACAAATCATTCTTTTAGTATAATATGTCCTATGCAATATTTGAGACATACTTAAATGGGATATAGTTATATTAAAAAAAAAAAAAAAAAGCTGTTGCTTACCTGAAATCCAAATTTAACTCTGTATCCTGTATTTGGAAACACTACTCTGAATATTCAAATATCTGTCTTCTCTAACTCTTCAGGTAAATATTGTATCTTCTTAAGTGTGAAAGTTAATAAGAGATCTCCAGATTTTTTAAATAGCTATCAACTATTTAAAAGTTTAAATGAGAGAATGAACACAAAGTAAAAGATTAGACAAGTCTGTAGTGGTGACACACCTTAACTGACCATCCATGAGGGCAGCTGCAATGACCTGAAAGACACCAGGTGCCCAAGGGTGAACAAGTAAACTTCAGGAGGGTAATCTCACAATCTAGTGCAGAAGACAACCCAATTAGATAAGCTATCTCAATACAGAATAAGACTGCTGGCTCTCAAAGAGGACAGTAATGAGTGTTTTCGGAATGCAAAGCAGGTGTATCCAGCCTAGCAGAAAAGGAAACTGGGAAGAAAAAGTACCTTTCCTTACTTGAGACAACAAGGATGAGGAGTCAGTCAGGTACACATACTCCTGATGAGAGATGAGAACATTCCACATTCAAAGAACTAAATAGATGACTGAAGGACAGTGGTCAAGGAATATGTAATGTGGCAGGAGATGAGGCTGGAGAGAAGGTAGGAATGAGGTCATCAGGGCCTTGTAAGTCATGTTGTTTGGAAACTTTTAATAGTAAAAGAAATCTCCGAAAGAGTTACTGAGTTGAGCTGTGTTTAACAAGGATTATGTGCCTGGAGAATCCCATGGACAGAGGAGCCTGGCAGGCCATGGTCCATAGGGTTGCAGAGAGTTGGACACCACTGAAGCCACAGCACGCACACACGCACTATGACTGCAGAGAAGAAAATGGACCACAGGAAGGCAAGACCTGAAGCAAAAAGACACTATGAGCTTGTTAGAGTAATCCAGAAGAAGAGATGACAGTTCCAGAACTGTAATGGTAGTGAGCATATTGAAAAGCAGAGACATTACTTTGCCAACAAAGGTCCGTCTAGTCAAGGCTATGATTTTTCCAGTGGTCATGTATGGATGTGAGAGTTGCACTGTGAAAAAAGCTGAGCACCGAAGAATTGATGCTTTTGAATTGTGGTGTTGGAGAAGACTCTTGAGAGTCCCTTGGACTGCAAGGAGATCCAACCAGTCCTTCTAAAGGAGATCAGCCCTGGGATTTCTTTGGAAGGAATGATGCTAAAGCTGAAACTCCAGTACTTTGGCCACCTCATGAGAAGAGTTGACTCACTGGAAAAGATTCTGATGCTGGGAGGGATTGAGGGCAGGAGGAAAAGGGGACGACAGAGGATGAGATGGCTGGATGGCATCACCGACTCGACGGATGTGAGTTTGAGTGAACTCTGGGAGATGGTGATGGACAGGGAGGCCTGGTGTGCTGCGATTCATGGGCTCGCAAAGAGTCAGACACGACTGAGCAACTGAACTGAATGCTAGTGAATTAGAGGAAAGTGGTGGAATCCAATCAAATCTATTTGGCTTAGTCTGATTATTTTTATCTGTGGTGGGGAAGGAGGCAAGGACCACAGCTGACTTCCACATTGATAATCAGGTGATGACATAATTCACAAAACTAGACCAGAATATCATGAGTTCAATCTGAAACAGGGTGAGTCTAAGATGTCCATTGACATTCAAGTAGAGTATTCAGCAGGGACTGAATACTCAGGTGTCAAGTTCAGGAGAGAGGTCTGAATACAAACTTGAGAATCATAAGGAATACCACGGGAACAGATGAAAATCATCCAAGGATTTACGTGAAGACTAAAGAAGACAAGACAGCAGAAGGTGGAGATACACATGTCTTTACAGAAAAAATAGAGGGGGTGGGGTAAGGTCTATAAAGGAGATTCTGAACAGCAGAAGGTCAAGTAAGGCCAGACTGGGGTTAGGATAAGGGAAGGATAAGTTTTAAACAAGCGATATGGTCAACTATGCCAAACGCTGTCAAAAAATGTAGTAAAATGTCCTTGGATTTAGAATTTCAGCTGTGTCCTTCCAGTGTTCTGTTTCTAATAAATACAAAGAGAAGAGTTCTCAAACTTTGGTGTTAAGTCAAGCAACCTTAAACCTCTCTAAAACCCACTCAGTTTTCTTTCTGAGCTGATTGCCAAAACCTATGACTTAGGATAACAGCTTTTTCACCTTTTTAATCAGCAACAGGGCCTCTACTTTTCTAACTTCAGATGGCCAGGAGAGCAGTCAGTGGCCATGCATTAGTATTTGTCCTTGCCTTAAGGAATTACACTGAACAGTCTCACAGAGCCAACATCTTGACTATAATCTTCAAGAGGGCATAAGTAATGTATATCTTCTTCTCTTTGGTACCTGGCAAAGTTTGTGGCCTGTGCCAAGGAACTCAATAAATATATGTTCAATGATGTGTACTCAGAGTATTACTGTGAAGTCTTCCAGAAGTGATTGTTAGGTTATTCCTTACTACTCCAGTCCCCAGAGTAAAAGCATTGCTAATATTTTTGCAAAGCTTCCTTGACTCCTTAAAGAATGCTCAAAAAGAATGTTTAATGGGCCCCCTTGGTGACAGAGGTACTACTTAAAGCAGGAGCCACCCCACGCCCAAGGTCACGGGCAGCAGCTGAGAGGAGCCACCCCACGGCTGAGGTCAGGGGCTGTGGCTGAGAGGAGCTTGTGTTAAGTCAAGCAACCTTAAACTTCTCTAAGGTAAGGAGCAGCAACTGCACTTTATTGGAGCAGCCGCAAAGAGATATTCCACATCCAAGGTAAGAGAAACCCAAGTAAGGTGGTAGGTGGACAGGGAGGCCTGGTGTGCTGAAGTTCATGGGGTTGCAAAGAGTCGGACACAACTGAGCAACTGAACTGAACTGAACATTTTAGAAAAGGCATGTGCACTAGGAAAATGTGCACTGAAATCATTTTTGCAAATTGTGACCTACCCTTAACATTAATTTCTTCTTATAAATTATTTATGTAGAATTTTATAATTAAATCTCTTAAATCAAGATGAAGCTGTATCTATTTGTATTTATAAATAAGAGTAGAATTTACCATTTTTATATTGTTACATTTGATTAATCTGTTGAACATTTTATGCACTTTCAAGAATTTTTTGGCAAACTCAAATTGTCTCATCAGTAAACAAGAATTTCCTCCCTTGAAATGGAATGTAGTTTTCCTTTATCAAATTCATATTTGACATTTCTTAGCTACACACAACTGAGGTACCTGCTAGTTACTCACTTCATTTGAAATTAACCTAGCAAGTCTTTGAAAATGCTGGAAAACATTATCAACTGCCTAACTACTCCACAATACTAAGGTAAATTACCTTCCTTCTTTTGAAGTTCTGGTTTAATAGATATTATCTATAATTAAGAGGCTAAATCACTGCAGATGGTGATTGCAGCCATGAAATTAAAAGACACTTACTCCTTGGAAGAAAAGTTATGACCGACCTAGATAGTATATTCAAAAGCAGAGACATTACTTTGCCGACTAAGGACCGTCTAGTCAAGGCTATGGTTTTTCCTGTGGTCATGTATGGATGTGAGTATTGGACTGTGAAGAAAGCTGAGTGCCGAAGAATTGATGCTTTTGAAGTGTGGTGTTGGAGAAGACTCTTGAGAGTCCCTTGGACTGCAAGGAGATCCAACCAGTCCATTCTGAAGATCAGCCCTGGGATTTCTTTGGAAGAATGATGCTGAAGCTGAAGCTCCAGTACTTTGGCCACCTCATGCGAAGAGTTGACTCACTGGAAAAGACTCTGATGCTGGGAGGGATTGGAGGCAGGAGGAGAAGGGGACAACAGAGGATGAGATGGCTGGATGGCATCACGGACTCAGTGGACATGAGTCTGAGTGAACTCGGGAGTTGGTAATCGACAGGGAGGCCTGGGGTGCTGCAATTCATGCGGTCGCAAAGAGTCGGACACGACTGAGCAACTGGACTGAACTGAACTGAATTCATATGCTTTAACATGAAGTCCTTCAACAATATGAATTGGTTGCACTGTAATCTTTGAGAATTCACTTGAAAACAGATATTTCCAGTCACCACTTTCCAAAATTATGATTTAGTAGTTTGACAATCTTTGGTTTAGTCATTAAATAAGTAGCTGTGAACTTTTTCTTCTTCAAATATAAATATTTCTTCCCAATTATCTTATTAAAACATATCCCAAGAATCTTGTTATTGCCTGAAAATTTCTTACATATTACATCTTAAAATTATGTATCTTTCCAAATTCCCACCCTTATTTTCCATGTCAGTTCAAACCTTTGATAACAAATGCAATTCCTATGAATTCTGCTTGAAGAGGAAATCACAGAAGTGGAGAAAAACTAACCCCAGACTCCAACGCCAGGAAGACAAAATGGGAATCTAATTTACAAAGGTCCCCAATGGTTATTCTACTCAAATAACAACTTCTTAGAGGTAGAATGCAGTGGGAAGAAACAGAATAAAAATAGAGGTAAATTAGTTCAGAGGCCAACTTGTTTGATGGTAGAAAACCAGCTAACTTCTCAAGGTATCAATTTTCTGATCAATAAAATAGAGAGGGTTACAAAATGATTTTTTTATGCCCCTTTCAGGTTGAATAATCTGATTAAACCAGAATACTCAAACAAGTTTAACTGCACTAACTGTGAAACACAGAGAGTTTCAGAAATATGTCTATAAGACATTGTTATAAGCCAACACAGCAGGAAAATGAAAAACAGTAGACAAACTCACTCAAAAATATTCACTTGCTCATCTAACCACAAAATACTCAAATGAGACGGTACATATTGAATGAATGAACATTTACATGGGTCTGTCAACCATGTGCCAGATATTATACCAGGCAAAAGAAATAAGTAACTATTTTAAGTAACTTTAGAGTATAATGTAGGAGATAGACACATAAAGTCTGCCTTTGGATAATTATTAAACACACTCCCAGGTAGCTCAATGGTAGAGAATCCGCCTGCCGCAACAGAAGACATGGGTTTAATCCCTAGGTAGGGAAGATCCCCTGGTGAAGGAAATGGCAACCCACTCCAATATTCTTGCCTAGAAAATTCCATGGACACAGGAGCCTGGCAGACAACATTGCATGGGGGTCACAAAGAGTAGAACACAATTGAGCAAACACAAATACTTTATTCTCTCCTCCTTGGTAATTAAGTACTTTTTCTTTCCATAAATGTGTTTGCTAAAATTTCAGTTTCAGGTAGACATCTGTTCAAAGTTGAAAATTGTGCCACATTACATCAAGACAGGGAAGTCTGACATGCTGCAGTCCACGGGGTCACAAAAGAATGGTAAACAACTTAGTGATTGAACAATAACAACACATTGAGACTATTCTGTACTAAAAGGGCTTATGTTAACTACTTCCCATGGAAGGTATTATTGGACAATAAATTCACTTTAGTCAACAAGTATTATACATATTTCTGATGAAAATGCTCTGTGCATAGAACTACGATGAATTACTCTAATGAATTACAAGTTATTAACACACAGACCAACAGACCAACATAAAAACTGGAAAAATTACTTTAAAAACATTTTTAATGTTTATTATTCTTCAGGTAGAAAATGACTTCTAATTCTTAATTATATAATTAAGCCAACTTGCCCAAAAGAAAACTTACTCCTCTTAACCAGCAAAACACAAGCATGCATATTCTTTTTGATCAAAAACAAAACAAGTCATGCTGTTCAAATAAAATGATCTACTCCTCTTTCATGCCACTTTATATAAACACTGACAGTAACTTTTTCTTGCAAAAAGCCTTGCTTTTGTCAACTAGATATCCGTGGCATGAGGAGGAACTCTAATCAAGATTCTCTATTAGAAGGAGGAAGGACTATAAAAAGTTTCCTAAGTATAGACCTCCTGTCTCTCTTGACTGCCTAGGCCTAGCACAGTGCCTGGCACATAGAAAGACATAAATAAATGAATGACAAATGAAAGAAAACTAAAACTATACAGCAGGGATCACAATGATAAGCCATGAAAAATTAAAGAAAGAAAAAAAGTGAAGTTGCTTAGTTGTGTCTGACTCTTTGCCACCCCCATGGACTGTAGCCCACCAGGCTCCTCCACTCATGGAATTTTCCAGGCAAGAGTACTGGAGTGGGTTGCCATTTCCTTCTCCATGGGATCTTCCCGACCCAGGGATCGAACCCAAGTCTCTCGCATTGCAGGCAGATGCTTTACCGTCTGAGCCACCAGGGAAGTCCCAATTCACTCTAATAAACACTGTTTAGCTTACACTTAACTGGCATCTCTAAGGAGCATTTTTCTTATGCAAGAATATTATTATAACCACCATTAAAAACAAAAGATATATGAACAGGAGCACAATCCAGACTGGAATCAAAAGCTGAATCCTCAACTTTTAAGAACATTTTGAAAAGTCAGAAAGATGATTTCAGTCTATGAAACATGAAATGTGGTGATAGACAACAGCTACTCAAGTCTAATTTTACTTAGGGAAAGAAAGAAAATATGATTACTAGTTTGAACTGCACATGTGATGCCATTCGTATTAAACTTTTAGCTACCGTTAAAATGACGTTTCTTTTAAACCAAAGAGCAAACTACATGAGCACACTGCAATCAGTGAACAAGTTAGTGTGTGATAAGAAGCCTATTTAAAATAAAAAAACTGCCCACGTACCCAGGACATCGCAGCATGCTCGCACATACAACACACTTTCTTCAAAATAACATTCTAGATTCCTCGATTGCTAAATTCACCCACATTCACCATGGTCCACTCCCTATCCTGTTTGTTTACTGTTCAGTGTGAAAGTAAAAAATACTGGGAAGTTGATTTGCCTCCAAAGTTCACGTGAAGAAAATGAAAAAGTTATTACATTTTTGTATAGAAAAAAAACTAATGAAAACAAACTACTCACGCACAGGGGGCAAAAGCACGCATCTGGTCATCACTTTGTGGCCTAACACCCTGGCAACATGTGGCTGTGTTCATGTTTTGATCCCCACCCCCACCCTACAAATTTCACGAGCAGGACGAGACTATCGTAGACCACGGAGAAGTCCCAGGCCCAGAGAGGAATGACAGGTCCGGGCTCGCCTCCGCGACCGAAAGACCACCGCACCTGGGGCGCCCCGGCGCCGCCTCCCGCCGGCCTCCCGGGTCCGCAGCTGCCCTTCTCCTCGCACGGCCCCCTCACCTTCGGCCCCGCTTCAAGCGCTTCCCATCACTCCGCCAGCTGCCGCTTCCCTCCCTTTCGGTTTGATCTTTCCTTCCCACGCCGGGTGGGGGACGGAGGGCAGGGCAGAGAAGGCCAGAGGACAACTTCCCCGCCGCGTCCTCGTCCGCACTCCACGCCGCCCTAGCCGGATCCCTCCCAGTCCTGGGGCAGGGTCCACGAAGACTGCTCGACCGCGGGACAGACTCACAGACCCGGCGAGCAGGGAGGGGGCGGAGCAGGCGCGGGCCTACACGTCACCCGCCCGCAGCGGCGCCAACGTCGCACGTCGGCTCCTTCAGTCCCACCCCGCCCGCGCGCGCGCCGCCGCCGCCCCGCCTCCTGCCCGCGGAGCTCGGATCGGACCCGGCCAGCTGCGAGGGCGGGCTCCTGGGCGGGCGCGCGTGCGCGCGATCCTGGGATTCCGAGTGTGTGGGTCAACGGCACCCCACTCCAGTGCTCTTGCCTGGAGAGTCCCATGGACGGAGGAGCCTGGTAGGCTGCAGTCCATGGGGTCGCTAAGAGTCGGACACGACTGAGCGACTTCACTTTCACTTTTCACTTTCAGGATTGGAGAAGGAAACGGCAACTCACTCCAGTGTTCTTGCCTGGAGAATCCCAGGAACGGCGGAGCCTGGTGGGTGCCGTCTGTGGGGTCGCACAGAGTCGGACACGACTGAAGCGACTTAGCAGCAGCAGGTTGCCGTCACCATGCCGCTCTTGCCACCTCCAAATTACCTGAGCGTCTTTCTCTGCAGTTATTATAGTTGAATCGGCCTTATCTTCTCCTCGCCCATTTCTAAGGCGAAGACCTGGAGGCTCAGTTCAGTCGCTCAGTCTTGTCCGAAGAAGACCTGGAGGAAGTAACGCTTATTACAAATAAATGAGAGAGGAGCCCTGAGTATGAGCGAAGAACCAAGTTAATTGCCATTGTCATCACCAGCCAGAAACCCTGGCCACTGGTCACTTTATGCATGATTCCTCGCTCTCAGGTTCCTCCTTCTTAAGCTTTCTGATTCTCAATTTAGTTTTCTCAAGGGTATATCTTCTAGTTGGTCCTTTTGTCTGACGAACCCCCCCCCCCAAAAAACAAAATGCCTGGAGATTACCTGGCTCGGTTGCAAATAAGGAAGAGGTTAAGAAAAACTAACCTCAAGTATGTGTGTACAGTTCAGTTCAGTTCAGTAGCTTAGTCGTGTCCGACTCTTTGCGTCCCCATGAACAGCAGCACGCCAGGCGTCCCTGTCCATCACCAACTCCCGGAGTTCACCCAAACTCATGTCCATCGAGTCGGTGATGCCATCCAACCATCTCATCCTCTGTCGTCCCCTTCTCCTCCTGCTCTCAATCTTTCCCAGCATCAGAGTCTTTTCAAATGAGTCAGTTCTTCGCATGTGTGTAGAATTCTAGACTAAAAGCCAAGCATGCAAAGGTGGTATGAGTTAATAATCTGTTGTGGCTCCTTCTTTCTCTTCCATACATACTCTTGTAAGGAATGTGTCTTGATGCCTCTTCAGTTCAGTTCAGTCGCTTAGTCGTGTCCGACTCTTTGTGACCCCATGAATCGCAGCACGCCAGGCCTCCCTGTCCA